>CAOJBK012029647.1:0-10090 GCA_948294925.1 Codiaeum variegatum
AATCTTTCACTGATATTCTTAAACTCTTTGAGAATAGATTCCCTACAGAATACTTAAAGGACATATATGCTTTTGATACTAAGAATGTATCCATTTAAAGAACATTTATACTGAGCTAGTTAGGTTTTCATTTACATTCACATGCTGAGTGTAAGCTATAGGGCATACACTGCTAACAGCTATCATATCCTTTATTTGGATTCTCCTGTGTCTAGTTCATTCATAATTTAGAGAACTTGAAAGAGGCAATTACTTTGGATTTCGACCCATACTATAACCCCATGATTAGGAATATTATGAAGCATATGGCCTACTTCCTTAGATTGGGCCTTGGTAAGAATGAACAAGGAGTCGAGTCCTTCAATGACTTTAAATTTTCTACTCCTCCTTTTGGCCTGGGTTATCACCCAATAGATGATAAGATTAACAAAGAAAAGGCCAAATCTAGAGAAAGGTCTATAATTACCAAGAGAGGGGGAGAAGCTGACATCCCTACAAGGTCATATTTCAAGACTCTGAATGAGTAATTTATGAAAAAGGGAGATACAATTCATTATTGTGCTTTTCCCGAGCCATAGATTTACCCTATGACTGGCATAAGGATCCCTGGTTTTGAACTTTTCTCTGATGTAAAGCTGATTGGTGAAGATTGACAACCCATATACTTTTTGTGTAACAATTATAAAGATAACATGGAAGCTGGCCTATTTGATGAGATAGCTGTCATGAATGATAAAGAGGACAAAACTAACTTCTCCACTCTGATCATGCCTACCATTGGAAAACTGAAGAATTGGCACTTTGACGAGAGCTCTATTGGAGTTGTTGAATCTGAATCAGAGCCTAGGTTTGAGTCTAGTACTGAGTCTGAGTCTTCATCTTCATCTTCGTCCTCTCTAAGTCTGAAACTGATGTAATAGGTTCGTCAGGCTTTAATTATGAGTTTTATGTAACCATGAACCTATCCCTAATTTCATTCAATAAGACTAACAAATTTTCTTGTTATGATCATGTCTCTTTATTTTCTTTTGATGTTACAATTTATGAATCTGAGCTCAGTAAATAAAAAAAAAAAAGCATAGTAATACTGGCACGCATGACATGTCTAAACACACATACATTGCATTTTCATTCTCGAACAAATAGGACACTGAGTTTTCCATTAAAAGATTCGAAGACAGCTTCATTTGGAAGCCTAGTGATATGATCGAACTTGATCCAAGCATCACCATCCATAAAATCCTGACATATCCAGATTGCCAGCCTGTCAAACAGAAGCTCAAGCACATGAAACCAGCCTAGTCCATTCTAATCAAGGAAGAGGTGGCTAAGCAACTCTGTCACAACTTCATCAAACTGATCAGTTATCCGTCTTAGTTGAGGAGCATTATTCCAGTACCAAAGAAAGATGGGAAGGTTAGAATGCGTGTGGACTATTGAGATCTGAATAAGGCATACCTTAAGGATGATTTTCCACTACCCCACATAGACCTTCTAGTCAATGCATTAGCAGGCGCAAAGATGGTTTCCTTAACTGATCTGGCCACGGGGAACAATCAAATCCCGGTTCATCCTCCATATAAGGAAAAGACAATCTTTATCATAGAATGAGGCACTTACTGTTGCAGAGTAATGTCGTTTGGGTTGAAAAATGTTGGAGCCACCTACTAGAGAATGGCTACTATAGTCTTTCACAACATGATGCATAAAGAAGTAGAAGTTTACGTTGACAACGTGGTCATTAAAGGTGTTACTACTAAATAGCATCTGCAAGCACTGGAGAAGTTCTTCCTTAGACTTTGATAGTATAACCTTAAGCTCAATCCCAATAAATGCATATTTGGAGCCTCATCTAGAGTGTTCTTGGGATACATGGTTAGAAAGAAAGGGATTAAGGTCAATCCTACCAAATCCAAGGCTATTCTCGACCTGTCGCCTCCTAAAACTGAAAAGGAGATAAGAGGCTTTCTGGGTCGTCTTCAATACATCTCTTCATGCATCCACCAGTTTGCAGACTAATATTCAATCTGCTCAAGAAAAACTCTAAACATTGGAATGAGAAGTTTTAGAAAGCCATTGAACAGATTAAGAAGTACTTTCTAAATTCGCCAATTCTACAACCTCCTAGATCTAGTCAACCACTACTGCTCTATTTAACTGTCACTAAAGAAGCCATGTGGGCAATGCTAGCACAAAATGCCTCAGATTACTAAAAGGATAATGCCATCTACTACTTGAGTAAGAGAATACTGGCTCATGAGCTCAAGTGAAAGTACATTATAAAACTCTATCTGGCTCTGGTATAGGTCTGTCATAAACTGAGGCATTACTTGGGGGCATACATTACACATGTCCTCACTAACCAAAGTTTGTTAAAGTATCTCATAGAGAAGCCTGTTCTAGATAGAAAAATGGCTAGATTGATGGCGGTCATGGTGGCCTACGACCTCAATTATGTTCAAAGGAAAGCCATCAAGGGTAGTGTCACCGCCAACCAACTGGTTACTGCCCCAACCGATGAACATTGGGAAGAACCTCAGTTTCCCAACGAAAACATTCCACTTCTACAAAATGAAACATGAAAACTGTATTTTGATAGAGCCTCTAATCATAAAGGTTATGGTACTAAAATGGTTTTCCTTACACCTACCAATGCAGCCTATGGCAATCAAACTCAACTTTGAGGTAACGCACAATGAAGATGAGTATGAAGCATGTGTATTTGGACTAGAATCAACTCTTTAGATTAGCATCAAAAACTTAGAAGTCTACAGTTACTCTATTCTTATCATCTCCCAAGCCTTAAGTAAATGGAAAATCAAGAAGGAGTGGTTGGTTCCTTACCATAAGCGCCTCAAAGAGTTGGCCAATAGCTTTGATGTCTTATCCTTCCATTATCTGCTAAAAACTCAGAACAGGTCACTGATGTACTGGCCACCCTTGCATCCATGATAGAAATATGTGAAGGGGTTATTATCCGTCCTATTTCTATAAGCATCAAGCATCAACCAAGTTTCCAAGCTCACTGCATAAGCATCAAAGAAGTTGAGGAAAAACCTTGGTATTAAGACATTTACATCTACCTCACAAAAAGTGAATATCTTAAAGGTGCCTCTAAATTAGAAAGGAGAACCATTATGCAACTGGCCAGCGGATACATGCCCAAAGGTGACATCCTTTATAAGAAAACCCTAGAATGACATCCACCTTAGATGCATCTCAGACAAAGAAGCCAACAAAATCATGAAAGAAATCCATGGTGGGACAGATGGCACCCACATGAATAGTTGGGCATTATCTCAAAATATCATGAACTAAGGATACTATTGACTTATTATGAATAGGGATTGTGCACATTTTGCCCGAAGGTGCCTTAAGTGTCAATAATATGCAAAGCTCCAGAAGCTCACCTCCTCACCTATTAATCCAATTTTCACTCATTGGCCACTTACTATTTAGGGTATTGACATCATCGACACGATTTCACCAAAGTCATCTGTCGGCCATGAGTACAACTTTGTGGCCATAGACTATTTCACCAAATGGGTTGAAACTACCCCTTATTAAGTCCTGGATTCAAAGAAGGTTGCATAGTTCATCAAAACCAACATCATTGTAAGGTATGGTGTCCCACATAAGATCATCTTAGATAATGGCTCCCACTTCTAGAAAGAGGTAGTCACTCTCTTGAAAAGGAAAGGATCGAACGTCACATGTCTTCCCCATACAAACCTCAAACCAATGGCATAATTGAGGCTGCCAACAAAGCATTAAACAACATGCTTCAGATGATAATCAATAACCATATAGGTTGGCATATGCACTTGCCAAGGGCCCTCCTTGGGTATAGAACAACATATAAGTCAGCTACCAGAGCCACACCATACTCCCTAGTCTATGGAATGAAAACAGTCCTCCCCATAGAGTTAGAAAATCAAATAACAAGGGTTCTTCGAGAAGCTCAGATCTTTAAATTCAACTGGCAATAAGCATATTATGATCAACTTAGCCTGGTCGATGAGAAAAGGTTGGAAGCACTGCACTACGCATAGAACTATCAGATAAGGCTTGTCAAGCATTTCAATAAATGGGTTCAAAGTCGTAGTTTTTAGGAAGGTGACCTAGTCCTTAAAGAAATTAAACAAGTCGTCCAAAACCCTCGAGGGAAATTCAAACCTCCTTAGAGTGGACCATACATAATCAAAAAGATCATGACAGACAAAGGCGTCATCCTGATGGACGTCGACGGCAACAAGTTCAATCATCCAGCAAACCTTGACTAGCTCAAGAAGTACTTCATATAGTGTCCTTATTGCATGAGCATATATTCAGGCATCATCACATTTCTGTAACTAGAATTGCATGGACCTAATTCTCCAAAAATTATCATGTACTTCACTTTTTCAAAAAAAAAATATTGTAAGGAGATATGTAGGCAGTCTTTACATGCATGGTCGAAATCATTCAATAAAATCAAGGGCTGAGCAAAACCGATCAAAAGCAAAATTATCAATTCAGTGTGATTTTTTGGTTCGCTTTTAATGTTTGAAAACCAAAATAAGTTAGGTTCGGTTTGATTTTGAAAAAAAAATTCAGTTCAAACCGAACCAAATCGAAATTTTATTTCTATTTAATAAAATGAATATATTTATAATTTTTCAAAAATTATTATCATAAATTAATAATATTTATATTTAATGTCTTAATAATTCTATAAATAATAATATTTGGGCATAAATGTATAATTTTTATTAAGATATTAAATAATTATATAAAAATTTTGATATAAAAAAACATTTCGGTTTAAAACTGAACAGAAATTATTTGGGTTCGGTGTATACTAAATTTTGGTTCAGTTCAGTTTGTTAAAATTGTGGAATTTCAGTTTTCAATTTACTAACCAAACCGACCAAATACTCACCCCCTAATAAAATCAATATTTCATTCTCATTTGGGCTATTTAACATTGTATGCAAGAGTTAAAAATGAATAAAAAAAATCGAAAAAAGAATGAAACCCGCTAAGTTGAAAACCCAAGTCGGTGGCTTAGGCAAAATTTAGGGTACAACATGCTAGACTCAAAACTAAAAAGGCGGTCTAGGCAACAATCAAGGAAGCTCGCTAAGTTGAAAACCTAAAAAAGGGGGCTTAGGCAAAAATAAGAGCTTAATAAAATAAAAATAAAAAATACGTTTTATTGAGGTCATATTCATCTTTTGAAACATCCAAAACAAGATAATTGAGACAAACAAAATAAAATAAGTAAAAGTTTTAATTTCCTAAAAGTCTTATTTTTCTTCCTAAATCTAAACTCAAACTCAGCCTTCAATCTCGGTCAAAAGAGTGTATCTCTTCACCTTTTCCTTTGGCCAACACACCTCAATCCACCACTCGAGATACTCTAGAAGCTTACCATAATCATCACTTGGGATAATCATCACCCCTGTGAAGTCTTGAATCCAACGAGAGAAAACAACTTTAGCCACTTGATCATTCACTAAGGTTGCTTCAAACAATGCACCATCTTAGGGCACATCCTGATCATGTCCCATCTAACAAAGAATACAAGTAGCCTGATATTAAGTCACATTCTTGAAACTAAGTAAATACACATGCTTGTACCCTGACTTCTCAACAACTTAATGCTATACCATTCAAGCTTCCAGAGAAAATCAAAAGGGCTTAATTCCATAAACTAACTAGTCTAATCCCTCTCAAACTAAAAAAGGATAACAATCTTTCGAGAATGATACCAAGATGCAGAGTAGTCTGGTCTATCAGGTTTATGAACAATCTTGAGATGGTCTCTTAGCTAAATCTGAAAGGAAATACACGAAGTAAAAGTAGCCTCAAAACATGCTAAAATAGACAAGCAGAAAAAGGGCCTAAGTACGTGGAGTAAAATCAGGCTAATAGACCAAGGCTCTCTCGATTTGCAATAACGGTCGAGGCTCAGCAAGAATCATAGATGCAACTAACTTACCTTCACCCATCTAGGGTATCAACTCAGCCAATTTCACATCTCCCTATCCAACCGATCCCATAAAAATATAGCTCACAGTTAAACCAAAAGCATGGGCCTTTAACCTTCGATCTTGCCAAACTGGGTGCTCTGAATTACTCTAGAAAATTTTGGCCAACACAGTCGGGTCAACAAAATCATCTTTCATCATACTTGAAGCAGCCTCTGTGCTCAAACCCAACATCCTCTTAAATGAGTTAAAATAACCTACCCTCTTCACTGGAACAGTTAGGTCAGCCTCGGGGTCCGTACAGAGTAAAAAGGAAAACTCCTCAAAAATTAGTCATGTTTCATCCATGCCAGCCCCAAACTGGAAAACATGATCAACATGATCCCAAAATCTAATGCAATCATTCCAAATTTCTTACTTGGTCCAATTTCTTACACCATCCATGCATCATATGGATGAAGTATGGCTCTATTTGTGGGGGTAGCTCACAGAATACTTCATTCCTAAAAAAAACAACTTTTTTTTAATGCAACACAATTTCATACAAACGTCAAAGTTTTGCAAAGCTTCTACAAAACAAAGACCCATAGTGGGCTATGCTCCGCATGCATCTCCCTCCAAATTACCGTCATAGCCCAACACATATATGGGGGCATCTTCTCAAAGGAGTCTTCACCCTAATGCAAAGGTACGAAAACTACCTTTCAAAGCTCAGAATCTGACGAGGTCAAAGCCTCACACGATACAACTTTAGCATCCAACAAGCGCACAAGTTCCTATGGCATGATTATCAAGATCTGTATCACAATTGCAAAGTTTGCCATATCTAACTTCGCATACCATAAGCCTAGAAGCTAACATGGCATAAGCCCTTAATTTGATATGGCGATAAGCCCATAATCCAACATGGCTTGGCCATAAGCCTAAAAGATGACATAACATTGTTATAAGCCCAAAAACTGACAAAATCTGACATGGCACATGTGGGTTCACTATCATCATAATCACCTTTTGTTCGAAGCTAATTCAGATGAAGGGGAAGCTATAAACCGTTAATTTTTTACCTCCATAATTGTTGATTGCCTCATGAGTCTCAAAGGTTTGGGAACACAACGAGGTCAAGGGGCAGAGCCCTGAGACGAAAATTTTAAATTACAAGGGTTAAATGAAAATTTTTAAATTACAAGGGTTAAATGGAAAATTTTTCATAACTAGATATATTTTCAAGGAAATACCCATATTTTTACCATCAAATCCGTTCCATCAATACGAGCCCATAAGTTTAAACCGTGCTCTAATCAGACCTCAAACGGACCTAGAAAACCCCAAAAAATCAAACCAAATCAGACCGAACCGAACCTAGAAAATCAAGCCTAGACAATAGGCCCAAACGCGCATGTTCAAGCCTAAACTTACTAGTTTTGGCTTTTCCAGATTTTCTGACTCATTTTTCTATAAATTTGACCTTCCAGAACATACTTAGGGTTCACTTTTTTAGGTTTTCAGAGTACTTTTTGAGACATTCTGTTCACTTTTCAAAACTACTACAGACAGGCTAAATACCTAAGTACATTCCAAAACATCCAAATTACACCAGAAATACCAATTTTTTGGTGATTCCATTCTGTCAGACAACTCATTTTCCATCAGATATACTCGAGTCAGTCAATCAATAGTCCTCTCCTAGCACAACGGAGACACATTTCGGGATCATCAAACCTTCTGAGAAGCCACTCCTGAAACCCGCAAACCAAAGGTAAAGATGGTACATTATCTCTATTCCTTTCAATTCTGAATTAAGCCCTTTAATATGAAATAAAGCAATTATTTTATCAAAACTTCATTTTTCTAAAATAAATAGGATTAAAGCCCTAAAATGAACTTAGGCAATCACATTATCAAAAATCCTTTTTCATTAATCAAAATGTTAAATGGATTAACAACCTATTCGGTTAATTATTTTATTAATTAAAATGAATTAGCTTCTGAATCAACCAAACTACCACCTACTGTTTATCATAACAACCCCACCCTTCGCGAGAAGGGAGAACGGCATGAGTTTTGATTCCCATTCAACATGATACACCGACAAGCCATCTAACGGCTTCAACTCCAAAAATATTTTCATTGACTTTTTCCCATTTGATTTTATTTTTGTTTTATTAATTATTTATGCTTTTCATTTTATTATGCATTATTTGTCATATCAGTAGCATGTGGCTTTTTAAATTTCAATCCTGGATTTGTATCAATTTTTTGGGAATGTGTGTCTCTTCCAGATTCATATGAACTAGAGAAAAGATTCCATGTCCTTGTATTATTTTGATATGTAATTATATGCTTTCCTTTTTTTTTTCCTGAGTTGGAGATGTGTGATTTCCCTATAACGAGCTAGAGGAAAGACCTCTATTTAGCTTTCCACTCCTTTTATCATTTGCTTATTTCTAGCATGCGTATTATACCATGTTCATGCATTATGATTTGCCATGATATAACTGTTCATACATCACGTGATATGTCATGCATATACGAAAATTTATTTTTAACTAAAATCATACTTTTCTTAAGTCAAATTGTTTATGAAATTGGAAAACATTTTTCTAAATGTTTTTATCTGATCACGAATTCCCAAACTCAACTATGGTTTGAAAACCAGCATTTTCTAAATTGGATAAATAATCAGATTTTTCTTAAAATTAGAGTTTTTTAAAAAATGATTTCTTAATCACCTAATAAAAAATTATTTTCTTAAAAATTAAGTGGCGACTCTAAAACACATCACAAGTGCATACCAACGAATACATGTGGATTTACAAATATGAGACTTGTCCACAACCGCAATGTCATGCACAATCTGATCACTCATGACTAGTTTTCTTGAATTATAAACTCGCAGGTGCGCTGAAAAATCCAGCAAGTTCAAACGAAGCCTCACAATAGCTTGTAAAGAAAAAGATCCATGGTAGAGATTGAATAGAAAGAGAACAGCCGGCAGCAACTAGGTCAGTTTGCCGGGGAAAGGGTCAGAGCATCATGGTGGCGCTCTTTTTCATATGTAACCTATTATCATTTTCAAGCTTTTTTATAAATAAGTGAGAAAGCAATTGAATTGAAGCGCATTTTAAAAAAAAAAAAAAAAATTGAGAGCATACGCATTATTACTGTAGATAACTTTTTTTAAAAAAAAATTGGTAAGTTTAAATTTACAAAATTAAAGTTTGAATAATGTATTATACATGTCTGAAATACTTTAAATTACATGATTAAAGTTATATGTACTAAGTTTAATAATTTAATGATTGAATGTTTATCTCATAATATAATGGAAGTTTGAACCATGCCAATCTCATAATCTTGAAAGAATGCATTAGAAAATATGAAAAAGAAAAGACATATCTGATTATAAAGAAATAAATTTCCCAAGATTTTTTGAATCCTTGAAATTTTTTATATATATTTATTCCTTCAAAACAGTTGTCTTGCAATGGGTTCATTGTAGCAAATATGATAAGATGAAAATGAAACTACATGAATGATATCGTTTAGCCCAAATGTCTTACGGGCTGAGCCCATAACTACAACTTACCAATCTCTTATTGACTTGTTAATATTTATTTTTTGACAAATTACAAGTATTTAATAATATTACATAAATATGAAATTTTTTATATTGATGTATACTTTTTTGTTATTAATTTTAATAAAAATGGATTATTAAAATAAGAATGAAAGATATTTATTCATTTTACAGCATTTTTAAGAAATTTATAAATTTAAATTTTAGAGGAAATTATATATGATATGAATTTTTATGAAAATATTACATTTATACGGAGCACGCTTTTCATTACATATTTACAGAGTTTTATTTTATTTGTTTAAAATTTATTGATTCGTATCATTGTTTACAGTGCATTATATAAAATATTATTGACTTTCATTTCACTATCTGTGTCCAATAAAAAGGTGGAGCTATGAAACTCACTGCCACAAATGGTTTCCGGACAGATGTGGCCAGTGTAACTTTTTATTTTTAGTTTTTTTTTTTCAAAAAAAATTTAAATTGATCTATGTAGTATTAGTTTTTTAAACGCTTGAATAATTAATTTCTCTACAAT
>CAOJBK012030648.1:0-10250 GCA_948294925.1 Codiaeum variegatum
ATCATATAGCCTTCGACTCCACATAACTGCGAAGACCCAATTGCGAAGCCATGCCTTCGAAGAACAGGGTGCGAAGCATACCCTTCGGAGAGACAGGTGCGAAGCACACCTTCGCTATCCACCTTCGTCACAGACCTTTGGATTCGAATATTCAAGGCATATATAACATTTCACTATCTTGCAGGTAGACTCAATCCAACCATAGAAGTTTCATTCAGACTCTGTGAAAGCACACCACGCATCTCATATCCATTTAAAAAAATATACAAAAATGTTTGGTGATAAGGATCGAATGCTTAAGTTTTTTATATTTTACTGAATTACCTTCTTTTTATGATAATTAAAAAAAAATTATATATATATATATATATATATTTATATGTTTCTGTGTACGCGCACGCTAAATTTAGATTAATATTTATAATCTTATGTACTTTTAAATCGTTTTTTCTTTTTTACATTTTATAAATTTTTTACATAATCCTTAGCTTATGCATGTGACATGAGAATACAAATCGACTACAAAAAATATATATAGAAATGTTTGGTGATAAGGATCCAATGCAAAAGTTTTTATTAATATATATTTTATTACCTTCTTTTTATTATATATATATATATATATTACATTCTTTTAATTATTGGTGTTGCACATGCAAAAGCATAAAACAAATAAGTAAATGTAAAAAAAAAAATCATTTTATCCTCATTAATTAATAGTCTAAAAATTAATAATAAATAAATAGATACAAAACTATAAATAGTTGTAAAATATAATAAAATGAGTCCACAATAAATAATAAATGATATTATTCAAGAGGATATAAATGAGTTAGTAGGAGACTTAATTTAACTAGAGTTTCTTGAATTCGAACTCTATATATGAGATACTTTAAACTTTTGAGAGATTACTTTGACACTCTAATAAGTCCTATCCGACATGAATGGATATTATTCCGAGCTTATGTGAAAAGAAAATGGACATATGATGTTAAAATGTAAATCTCATCTAATTAAATGTTTAAAATGTTGAATTGATTTGTGTACAATGAACCCTCGCTAAGTTTTATTTATTTACTTCTGATCTACTCCCCCCTTAAGAGTGCTTCAGAATATCACCACCGACAAGAGTACAAGATTTCTTTTTTACCTTTCGCCGGCAAAAGTGGACAATGAAAAATCCAATCGATCACAGACTACACATCCCATAACACAAGCAGTGTAGAACGATTACAATCAAAGTCAGATTTCAATTGAAAATTAGTATATACACTCAACTTCACATTACATTTATTTTTCAATTGAAACAAAAGCGAATTGTATCATACAAACTTTACAGAGATTGTATCATGAAAATCGTAGAACTCGAAAAGAAAAACACTGATGGGCTAGCAATTCACACTGAAGCTTTTACACCGAACTTATTCAGTATATTTTCAGATTATATTCTACCAAATGCTATACAATGATATCAACCACAAACTAGCTTCATTAGCAAATCGTTGACTTACTAATTGTTGTTGCTTTTGAACTCAGGTCGCACAGCCATTACAGCCCATTCACATAAAGTAATAACAGAAAAATCAATGTGATTATTTTTCTCTTTTTTCTTTTCTACATCTTAGAATCTGAATGAGATGATTCTGATCGATCGAGTCGAGCTGTTCTCCATGAGAGTGAATTAGTTGATTTAAGCAATAGGCCTAGGGCTGAAGAACATGCTGCTCTAACAACTGCATCTGCAGACCGACTCATCTTCCCCACCAATGTTCCGAAGACCTAAATGAGGATAAACATATCTGTGAATATGGCTTTTTTTCTAAGCTAAGACACAAGAATTATGAAGAGTGTTTGACAAGAACCTGTGCATAGTAAAGAGCTAAAATGCGCTGATCATCTGAAAGTGATAGCATGCTGCTTGCCATATAAATAGCATTTGCCTGTATTATTGGCCAGGGCGCATCTAAAGCCTGCCTCACCAAGCAAGCAAGCAACTCATTTTCTTTTTCACTTTCAATAAATTAAAAGGCAAAACATATGGTTAATCATAAATATGTTTTTTTTTGTTTATTTCTGAGAAAAATTATTAGGAAAATTATTAGGAAAAATATAAAGGACGCATACATAAAAACAAGAGATGATTTTTTTTTAAAAAAAGAAGAGATGGGATGAAGTGTTCTTGTTGATTCACAATACAATGACCAAGGGCTTTCAGTAAAATATGCACCTGTATTGTTGATGCCATGTAAGTATCAACTCTGGAAGGAAGATATTGCGCAAACTGTCTTGCGAAGTCTCTTAGAAAGTCCTCGTAGTCACTCCTGGGAAATAAATAAATAAATAAAGCCTAAAAATCACCTCAAGTTTAGAGTTTTCAAGAGTCGGTCAGCCATACCGATGATCAGAATTGAAAAAATGCGAGTTGAACAAGGTAGTCAATCCTTCCATCTCCATCAAAGGGGCAAGGCGTTTGAGTGTGCTCTATTTGTTAAACATCAAAAGTTAAATCAGTGTGAAGCTTTCTTTGTTATGCTCTGAAGAAAATTCAATGGAGATTAAATCACTTACTCTGCAAGCATGTCGGACGCTAACATCATCATCATGCAGGTGCAGAACCAAGCGAGGAAAGGCTGCATGTATCTATGAACAATGATTCACAACATGTGAACATGCAGAGTTATTGAAAGAGAAAATTAATTTGAGAATTGCACAGTTCACTCCACTTCAACAGAAAAGTGAAAGAAACCATTTAAGAATATAATGATATCAAATGTTAGTTATATGGGTGCGTAGGGTTAAAGGAAAACGTTACTCCTGTAATCCATTAACCTCCATTAACTTTGTTTGGCAACCTCTCTTAACATTTACCCTCACTAAACGTCAAATTCATTAACCTATGAGACAGTAGTTAAAGACATGTAACAAATGAAAAAAAAAAAGTTAAAAATTCTTTAAAAAAATAAAAAAAGATAAGAAAAAATTTTAATTTAATTTAATGCATTAATTAACTATTTAATATTTTAATTTATTTTTTTTAAATTAAATTTTTTATTAAAAAGTTAATATTTTTCTTATTAATAGTTTATTTGTTATTATTGATTTCTCAAACATCATTAAGAATTTAATTATTACACCTATAACTATTACTCTCTTAATACTTGCACCTATAATCGTTACACTCCAAATTTTTAACCCCAATCCAGATGCACCCTATGTATTAAAAAAAAATTAAAGACATGCAGAAGGAATATAAGCAAAAAAGTACAAAAGTAAGAAGCTAAGTTTTGTCTTTTTAAATTAGTCGCGTGATAACAAAATAAAATATTGATACGGATAATGATAAATTTGTTGTATGCAAGAAATGGCTATTATTGCATCAAAATAAGTTGTATAATTTTCAAGTAGACTTGTCTCTAAAATCTCAAAGAATATTCCTTTTTCCCAATTTAACCCATTTACTAAAGTCTCATACTATTCAAAAAATCAACTTGATAAAAAGTTTGGTAAGAAACGATAAATAAAGTTGTTTTGTTTCTCAAAAACTTAACCAGTCGTAATAAAAGGTAATTCGAGAGTAGCTAGAATTGAAATAAATCAAAAATGACCTAACATTTCCTTAACAAATATAATGTATCAAGAGCAAAAAGATGTGAAGTCAGGTTTCTAAGAATTATATCATGAAATAAAGGGATCTTGTACAACAATAAATCTGCAGGTATATAGTCACAGTCAATGAAGGACCTGTTCAAGAAATATTTCATGTTGTGCCCCAATCCCATAGCTGCTTAGGGATCCAAATGCAGCAAAGGCAGTTGCTCGTATCTTCGTGTTCATGCATATCTGTATCAAAAACAAGTGGATCGAAATATCAGCATATCAAGTATTATCCAGGTAAGATGAGGCATAATAATTATAGCAAAAGCAAAAATCATCATTGAGAAGTATCAAAAAAAGCAATTTAAATAACACCAATCAGATAATGCAAAACATTTCACCACAGGAGTTAAGCCTCCTGTTATGTTATTAGGTGAAACGATGCCGAGATTTCAAACTCAACCAAGGAACCAACCTACAGCCCATGTTTATAGGATGTTACAGATGTCACAGCTTAAAAACCTGTAGCATAACTGCACCCTGCCTCCACCCACCCACCCACCACTTCCATCCCCACTCTCTCTTCCTCTTTTTCTAGGGGTATCAGTAGTCTCACTTCCAATTAATTCGTTTCAGATTTTCAAGCAGCCAGAAACCACTCTTTCACAATCACCCCAAAATTCCATGCCTTCAGCTTCCCTCTCCCTTTTTGTTATTGTTGTTCTTTCAAAAAAAATCTATTCAGAAGGCAAATAACAGCAAACACTTTCAGGATACTAAAAATTGCTATCATATTGATACCATCATATCACTTCCATTCTACTGCATGCATTTAGGACATATTATTAAAAATTCCAAAAGCAATATCAATTGTTAAACCAAAAATGAAAAAAAATTTGATACTATGTCAAAAGAAAAAACATACTTGAAGATTACGGAGCCGGACAGAAAGATTAAGTAAAATAGGTTCTACAGCATCATTGGGTGATGACTCGAGCACCTAAAACATGTCAAAAAGTGGAAACAATGAAGAATTGAAGTGAGAAAATCAAAGAGAAAAATGGAGTAGAGCCAGAGATGATGCGCAACTTACCATCAGCAAGCATGAAACAGCAGTCAATTGCACAGATTCATCTGAATCATCAAGCAATGCTACTATTACACCCAAAATTTCAGGTGTATACTGATAAATATGAATAGATGGTATCTGGCAAGTCCAAAATAGAAATTGATCAAAACAACAATCATTTATAGAAAGCCTACAACAAGCGGACAGAACCCGAACAATTTCAGAGTTGAAAAAATACTTGTTAAGACCAAAATTTATGTAAGATTCCCCTTCAAATCTTATGTACATTTGACGCATTTTATATAAAAAAAAATCCTATTGACAAGAAAAGAATAGTGAGAGAGAGAGAGATAGAGAGAGAGAAAGAAATGAGAGCGATAAGAATCCCGCCATAACTAAAAAAAATACAAAACATATAGCACAAGCTAAAAAAGAATGTTAGCAAATCAAGTTAATGCTCACCATGCTTGCATAACCATAACATACAGACAAAATCTTATTCCACCGTACGCCCTCTTTTTTTGTAAAGTATCATTAGTATTCACCTATTGGCGAACTAAAGACCAAATAAAAGCTCATATTTTGAGCGGCATTTTAGCTTCCCAAATTTCATTGAAATTAATATTTTTGAGAAGGCAAACAAGGTGGGAACAGAAAGATTTAGAAGAATACTCTCCAAAGAATTCCAAAAACCTACCAAGGACTTAAAAGGATTGATAAAAAAAAAAAAGATACACAGGCAATTCAACACCATTCCAAATTGAAATGCAATGCGTCAGATCTACATTATTTATTCCGCATAGAAATGCCACATATCAGATCTGCAAGTATAGATTCCTTTAGTTACCAAGCTTTCTTTTTTTTTTTTTCCCTCTTCCTTTCCCTCAGTTGCACACATCGGAAAACCAATAAAAAGAAGAGTTCCCCAAAAATACAATGCATTGTTACCTGCACTAACCCCCTTAAACAAAGGGATCTCACAGTTGGAGACTCATCTGATACATGTCGACACAATGCCTCAACCATCTGCTCCAATAAAGAACTAAATCCACCACTGCACCATTCAAATGATATAAGAATTTGACACTTTAGGATGTAAAATATCAAACCTTAAAAGCAAAATTAAGTAATCCAAGAAAGCTTTAGAGTTTTGTTGACCAAAGAACTACAAATTAACAAAGTTTGGATCCGAGTGAATCAACAATCAGAAATAGTTTTTTTTTTTTCACTTGGAAAAGAAAATCAAAATTTACTTCAACCAAAACAAATCATGCACTTTACAAGAAGATAAAATTTCAAGAACATTAAATTCTAGTAAAAAAAAATGAAAACAAAACAAAATGATATGAAAACAAAAACAAATTGAGGATCATTCTTTTTTCTCTCCTCTGTTTCCTTTCTGAGGGAGGGGGTGAGCGAATTGGAGTAATTTTTGGCTTGGAGGAAGACATGAGATACACATTCAAGACCTTAAAGACATTTTAGTTGCATTGGAAGATTCTAGGTAAATGAAATACATCCATATAAAAGACGGGGAAAAAGGAAAAAGAACCCCCCATTTACTTATGTTATATCACAAGAAAGATAGTATCATAAACTAATTCGCCTAAAACGTAATATCATAGCAATAGTGGTAGCATCAAGCTCATTAGCCTCAAGAAAGATGATATATAGAAAATACTTATTTAAATAACTAAAAATCAAGTAGCAAATATAATGCCATTTGAATACCTGTAGCGAACAAACTCTGACAATGCTGCTGCTGCTGCTTCCCTTTGAAAATTTTGATCTCGATTCAGGGATTTAGTTAAAATTAGAGAAATAGTTTGGACCTGAAGGTATCAACCACGAAAATAAACTTCATTGATATTGCCAACATATTCCGAAAAACAAGATTAGGATAGTAAATTAGTAATGCCACCACATCAGGAGCACAAGCATGCACTGAAGCTCGTATGATTATTGCAATTAAAAATTTCTTCTTTATATTGCATATTTCGGACCATGTCTGATTACTATAAATTTTATTTTAAACTAAAAGTAATATCATTCGAACAATTTGAACAAAATGTGACTTCTTTTTTATCGTCTTTGTAAAATGAAGAGGAGATAAGTGAAAAAAAAAAAACAGAGCAAGAAACCCTAAAAGCTTACAGAAAAACAGAATTACTAACATAAATAAATACCTCTTTCGGTCTTTTTATAGAAATGCTGCCTGCTACATCTCCAATAAGATTGATCCACTTCTCCTTCTCATTTTGCTCACCATCTCGAGCTAAAATCTATATTTAATCAATTTTGTCATTACTCGATCAACACTTGAAATCCCTATTAAATAAACAGGACAAATTGGTAGCAGCGCATACTTGCATACCTTTCCCATTTCGAGGTCTCCCACACATTCACAGAAGGCCTGAAATGCAGATAGGAGAACTCTGCACAAGAAAGGACAAAGGAAAAACAATTTTTATGCACCCAGAAACACAAAATCTAATGCCCAACAAGTACATGGTAAAATCATTTTCCAGAAAATATAAAGGCATTAGACGCTAACCGTAATGGCTCCTGCTGACCAGAACTAGCTAAACCATGACAACTTCCAAATTGAAGTATAAGTGCAGCAAGAACAGAGGCATAGCTTTGTTCGACAGCTTTCTTTCCAACTTTACCACCACCTCTGCACTTGCATAAAAGATTGCATAGGTTGACTACAAAAAAGAATCTAGTTCTAATAAATGCAGTTGTATACAAACCTAAAGAAGGCAGTGAGAGCAAGCATAGCAGCTTGCAGAATGTCATCCTTTATCTGACCATCACCATAATGGCTAGAGCTGTCTCCTTTCTCTAGATCACCCTTAATGACAGGAGTTTGATTAGGGACAGAAATTAGGTGCTCCAGAAATTGAAAAGATAGCGCTGCATGTTGAGAAAAGGCCTGTAAAAAGATTCCAAAGAAGGAATTTACAGGATAATCAATTACTACAAGTTCCACAATTGATTTAGAAGAATAATAACTACTCATTACAGAACATTTAATTAAAACTAAAGAGAATCATCATAATAGCAAGCAGTATTCTTCTGGCTTAAAATTAAAAAGCTCACATAAAAGGCTTCCTGCATTGGCCAACCACCTCGTAGTCTAGAAATATCCTTCGTGACTATGTCCCTTGCAGCAGTTTTCAATACTTCATCAAAAACAATTTCTGGTCTAGTATTTTCAGCTAGAGAAGAAATCTTTTAATAGTTAAGTAGCAAAAATAGAGCAATAAACAATAAAAACCAACACCTCTAACACTAAAAAGGTCAAAATGGGATTAAAAAGAAAAAGATACAGCTCCAAGAGTCTCCAAACGCAAATGCTTCTCAGTCACATGAACCACAGCAGAAAGCAATGATTGTGTTGTTCTGAAGACACAGGAATAACAATACGAGTGAGAAATACCTAACTTTAAGGTTCAGACAAAGTAATGATAAATGATGTAAGGTAATATGAAGCTAAGAGGGCAACATGATAATACAAAGAAAGTACAGAAAGTAGTTCAAACCTTAATGACAAAGAAAGAAATTATATTAAGAAAATATTTTTATCATAAACAATTTACTGTGTCCTGTTTCTCTAGTATACATGCAAAACGTTTGTCTCAGTCCAGTATTGTATTGGATACTTTTCAAGATTTACAGCGGGGATAATTCGGGAAAACCTTAAAATTAGTAAATTTTATGATGCATATGAACATGATAACTGCATGTCCTCTTAAAAAGTTTGATTTCCTATAATGTGGATCAACTGGGTTCTTGTACTATCCATAAAAAAGAGCATGACAATGTGTGCTTTGGCACATTCATTAATCACAAAGGACAGGAGAAAAAATAAAAAGAAAAAAGGTTGGAATACAAAGGAAAATTTTGGAAATAGAAAAGGCAAGATGGAAGCTCTGATGTGGAAGCAGAACTAAGGAAAATTTCCTTTATTATGTGACAAACCTTGAAACATCAGCTTCACTCAGTACCTTCCCCCTCTTTGAAACAAACTCAACAACAGCTTGGATGGCCCCTTCAGCAGACTGCTTGATTTTATCACATATAGCTGCAGTGCAACCTTGCAGGGTGGCTACAAGCTGCAAGAAATGATAAAAAGAAAAAACATAAATTGCACAAGCAAGCCAGAGAATAATACCAATTTTCAACTCAAATCTACCTCATTCTTTGTCAATAAAGAACAAACAGAAGAAACAACTCTGTTGAAAACCTCAGATGGATCAATGGAAGCATCCTGAAGAAACAGTAAAAGGTGCATAAAAAAGTAGTAAGAATGCCGCATTCAAGACTATAAGGTGAATATTTTTTAAACGCAAGAATTCTCCATTCTCCTCCACTACTTCAAAAAACAAACCATTAAATAATAGGGGCATGAATGGTTATAACTTACACTTCTCAGGATAGAAATAACATCCTCAAGAGAGGATAAAGCACTGTAAGACAATTCTATATCCACACCAAAATCAGAACCCACTGGCTTTGGAAGTGAAAGGGAGATGCTGAAGAGTTGATCGAGAATCTACAAAAGAAGAAAGCAATCGGTGGTAATCCCACTATTAACAAATATAAATAGAATATTTCCAAGTCTACAGCCTGGAAAACCTAAATAGCATTCTATTTCACCAGATTGTTAGTTAACATTCCAAACAACTGGTAACAACTCTTCCGTACCTGGGCAGAAACTTTCCTAACTTCAGAATTAGTGTCTGCACAACGTGGAAGATACATGATCACTCTCTCTCCTAAGCAGAGGGCTTCACGACTTGGCAATACAAATGCCGCTGGTGGTCAAAGAGAAGAAATCACAAGTTGAGTGAATGATAGTAGATTTCTTTCTGATAACTGAATGATAGTAGATATTTGGAAATTTTCTTTGAGATAATATGATAATATTACATGGTAATTTAGAAAAATTCCCATGCAGAGTGCGATCGATTTGCTTGCTGTGTGTGCAACTCCCACGGCAACCAAGCGCACAATATCCGCTAACACAAAGCATCCGAAACTTGAGAAGCATCTCATGTACAGCAAGACAGCCTCTTCTTCTCTGATACTCCACTGGTGAAGAAACATATTGATCTATTTGTCTTAAAAGGTGTAATAGCTGCTCGGCTCGACTTCTTCCATCTTCTCCACTAAATATTACATAAAATACAAGTTTGAGTAGGAATAGACATAATGCAAATCTAATTCAAAGAATATTTATGCACCAAAGATTTTATCAAATATATAACAAAGAGCCATAGGAAATAACCATAACAGGAAACATCAGTTCTATGCATGCCATCTAATAACTAAGTTTTCTTCCCCGTCTCCAAATATATGCAGCAAGATTCCGCTTTCAATTGTTTGTTTGGAAATAAGATGCAGTTGACTACTTATTACAGAAAAGATACAGAATATGTAAAAAAGCTTAAAACCTCATGATATAACAATACCTTGCAAGAAGAATTGCACATAAGAGAGTGATAAGGTTGTCTATAAGAGGATTGACAACGTCCACCGGTTCATTTGGCAAAGCGAAGAACCCTAAGGTTGCCTAGTCAAA
>CAOJBK012031448.1:0-10823 GCA_948294925.1 Codiaeum variegatum
ATTCAAGTGTACTCTTACATTGTAATTTATCAATAATAATCTTCATTAAAAAAATATTATATTAATAATATTGTGATAAGTAATTAATATTTACAGTATTACACTTTTTTTTTTAAATAGATAAGAAAATTTGAACTTAATTGTTTAGATATACATTTATGAATGAAAAATAATAGTTCTAAATTAGTTCACTCTCTATCGTTAGAAAAAAATAAAAAATATGAATAATTCTAAAAACTAAAGATAAAAATAATTCATTGTCGATGCTTAACTGTTTTTAAAAAATAAAATATATTTCATTAATAAAAACTAATAAACATAAGACACTAGGTAAATTTAACTAATATATATATATATATATATATATATATAAAAGATTTTTTTGTCTGGATTTACAAATTGGCAAGCACGCATTTTACTCGTTGGTTATACTGAGCAATAAAGACTTTAGTGTCTTTGAATGAATCTAAACTTCTAAACATTGAATCTAATAAACTCTCTTGGATTCTTATTACGGAAGATAAACAAACTCTTATAAAGAGAGACAAATATATTAATTATTGAATTCTATAGAGACAATGGTATATGACTACTTGACCTCTGAAAAGATTCACCCCATGTGATCCCAGTTACCAAAGGTGGAAGCACCTGTAATTTAACCAGGGCTCTAGTCCAGGGTATTTTGGGAGTTGCCATGTACATATACACACAAAATTTTATATTTTTCATAATTAGCTCATGAATTTTGATAATTTTCTTCACTTTATATTTTACATTTTATAATCTATTTAAAACCATTCATTCATTTATTCTAGTATCAACTTTAGTACTTTTTTTAAAACATATTATTTATTTATTTATTTTCTTTTTTTATGTCCTGTTTGTAAATAATTTTGTTTTAGTTTTTATCATTTTTTTCAAAAGATTATGACAATTTTTAACTTAATAATCATTGGAATTACCAAATATCATTTTATTTACCCATTTAGCCCTCTGTTATAGAAAAATTAATCTACTTTTTTATTGATATGTTATTTATTTGTTATAAATGTAATTCTGTTTTATGGAAAATGACCGTGGTCTAACTATGTTATTTTTCTTTAAATCATTTCTTTAAAATTATGTTCAATTTTTTAAAAAAATAATAATTTACTCTTTTTAGTTATTTTGCTTTTTAGTTCACCATCAACATTTATAAAATTTAATCAAGTTTTATAAATAATTTTATGAAGATAATTTTAGTGTAGCCAGTATATAAAGAATTTCTGGTTATACCATTATCAGTTGCCATTAAGGACGACCAAGATCTTAACTCTCATAATAAATACGATGACTTGTAGGTCGTCCATAGCAAATTACTCCAATCGTGTGCCCTACCTTTCTTATAATCATTTTCATTGCACACTTACATTGGAATCTTTGCCACCAGTCACACCACAATCAGAGATATGCCTTGATTGTTAATACATTATCTCCACTTTTTCTAAAGCATAGGATGATAACTATTAGAACCCTCTACTATAAATACCCTTCTCCTATTTAGAGGAAAGATTAATCACTTTAAACTTTCTAATATATTCTTTCTAATTTCTCTAATCTCTTTACTAAGTTAGGCATAGAGTGTTTGCCTTTGAGCATCACCATGTGCTCTATCGTTGGTTTTATCATAGACTCATTTAGACAATGCAAGGTGTGAACCACTGATCATTTTGAGCTAACCATCCTGGCTCTTGAGACATTATTTGGTGTGGTGAGCATGGAATACACCTTTATTTATTAAGTCACTTATTTTTGAAACCTAATTTGAAGATTAAAAAAACTTCAATGGTAAACCCCGTGAGAAACATTAAACTTAACCTGGCTCTAAACTTATTCCCTAAGGAGTTGAAATAGAACTTGGATAATAATCAACACAATACATAAGTAGAAATCTATAATTTCAATGGTCACCCGGTTTATGAAGTTGCATAAACACTATATGGGATAGAGAATTTGAACCTAAGATGGGCTATTGATTTCAACAATCTAGTTTACATGTAAAGATTATATGGTGCTTACATGAAATTGCTTAAACAAATGGTAGAGTAATGACAACAAGTTCATCAGGTCTATCAGGAATAGGCTTAATATGTAATTCATACTATGTCCATCATATCCATGAATGTGGATTAACTCCTGCAAAATGACAGAGTTACTGGTTTTATTGCTCATGTGAATGAAAAAGCCGAGGAAAAAGGTGCAATATCATGCAATCAAGGAAATATCACGGCTCAGGATGAAGACGAAAAAGGAGAAAACTCTAGCAATAATGGTAGTTGCCCTAACTGAAATGATCTTGAGAATGGTATAACATGCTCTTATGACATTAAAGATCCCCAAGTATGGGCCTAGACTTTAACATTAGCATGGAGTCATCCCTAGTAGAGTCCATCATGATGAAAGAATAGTTAGATAAGTTGAAGATCCCCATCCACCTAGATAACTATGATGGAACCTCATGCCCAATGAGTCATGTGAATAAGTACAGAATAGAGATCAATCTTCAGACCAACAAGGACCATGTCTTTTGCAAGATCTTTCTTAACACAAGAGTGGTATTAAAGGTTGGAATCAAACCCTATCCATTCATTCAAGGAGCTATATGAGTTCATTTAATCAAGATTTATTACTCTGATAGCCACTAAAAAGTTCTCAAAGACCTCCTACCTTGAGGCAGAAGGGGAATGGGAGCTTCAGGGATTTTCTTGAATGGTTCAATAGGGGAGTCAACATGGTTGATAAGCTACAATTAATACAGTCTATCTTACCCTACTCAATGGCATTACAAATAAGGCCCTATAGTCAAAACTCTTGGCCAAGCAACTTTGACTCGCTCTTTGACCTATTAGGCATTACTTAGGCCTATATTAGGTTGGATGAATGGAGGAGCAAGATAAATTGATGGAATTTGAAAAAAAAAAAAAGATCAACAAGTCTTACAAAGATGAAAGGAAAAGTATAAGCAACCATAAAAAGAGACTAAGGGGATTGTCTAGTAGGAGGTATATATTATATAGAAGTAGTTCTTTCACTACTCTTAAGTCTCCAGTGGAGATGTCT
Source organism: Codiaeum variegatum (assembly GCA_948294925.1). Classification (NCBI taxonomy): domain Eukaryota; kingdom Viridiplantae; phylum Streptophyta; class Magnoliopsida; order Malpighiales; family Euphorbiaceae; genus Codiaeum; species Codiaeum variegatum. The sequence goes on from CAOJBK012031448.1 coordinate 3,100, forward strand.
TGATGTGGATTACGGAGTGCATCGAGGACGTGAGATGGTTACCAAAGATGAGTGATTTTCCAAATTAAAGAGGGATAATAAAAATAATGTGAATTTAACCAAGACATAGGTCATGATAATAATGATTTTTAAAACTTAAAAGTGACACTAATTGAGAAAGAGCAAAGCTAACAAGAAATGAATAAAGTGTTGATCATCAAATGCAAAGAGAAAGGCAGGTAGCAGGTGATATTTAAATAATATTAGGTGGAAATGCAGAGGGAGATATTTCCATACAGTGAAAGATGGTAGCTATGAAAGTATGTTTTTTCACATAGAAGCAGAAAACCGTGGTTCAACATAGCAGACATCCCTTAAGTTGGCACTCTATAACATTCTCTGAGAAGGATGCCAAACATGTCTCTCACCCTCACAATGATACACTAATGATTTGGTGGTTCATCCACAACTATAAAGTGAATAGAATATTAGTGTATTATGGGTTTTTGAATATTAGAGGATTAGGGATTTTTTATCTAGATGATGACCATGAAGTGTCCAAAAAGATAAAATAAAGAAATATATGAAATTGGTCACAAATTCCTTGGTGAGAATTAAGGATCAAACTGTAATGATTGAAGGGTCAATCATATTAGATGTGGAACTCAGAAATGTTGACCTGTCAAGAGAAGTCAAAGGGGAGTTCACGATGGGAGACATCCCTTTTGCCTATAATTTCATATTGGAAAGACTCTTTCTATATCCAACTAGGGAAATACCTAGAATTTACCATTTATGCCTAAAGATCCCTATAATAAGATGTGTACTTATGATTAGAGGATCTTGAGAAATAACAAGATAAACATACTTAAATTTGTTAAAGAAGGGATATCAAGAAATTCATTTTATTGTAGAAGATACATCTCACTCAATAATGACCCAACAAGAAAGGAAGGAGATGAAAGTCAACTTAAACAGAAGCGAGGTTGAGATTAGTACTAAAATAGATCCCTTTATGAGCCACGAAGTCATAATAACCTTACAAGGGAATAAAAAGCTTTTTCATGGGGTACGATAGATCTAGTAGGGTGGACCCTAATGTCATTGTTGATAGGTTGAGTATCGATAGATTAGTCAAGCCCATGATGAAAAGGTAGGAAACTCTCCTTAGAGAATAGGCTACTATAGATAAATAGATTCAGGAACTGCTAAAAGAAGGGTTATCTAAGAGGTACACTACATAGAGTGGCTTGCAAATGTAATTATAATAAAGAAGTTAAATGGGACATTATATATCTGCATAAACTTTACTAATCTAAATAGGTGCACCCTAAGGACCCCTAACCCTTACTAACTATCGACCAACTCATCAACTTTACAGTTGGGCATGAATTGTACTCCTTCTTAGATGCTAAGGTAGGGTACCATCAAATCTACATATATAACTAAAATGAAAAAGAAAACTTTTGTGACAAACCAGGGGACATATTATTAAATGATGGTGCCCTTAGTCTTAAAGAATGCAGAAAACAACCTAATAGAGGATGGCCTTTTTAAAAGCCAAATTGAAAAGAACATAAAGGTTTACATGGATGATATAATCATCAAAATTAAGAAGCAGTAAATCATCCCAAGGACATAGAGGTGTTGTTGAGGATCCTACGATATTATAACTTGAAGCTCAACCTAAGAAGTATGTTTTTGGGGTCTCAGTAGGTAAGTTCTTAGGTTATATGGTCTCATAGAAGGGGATGGATGCCAACCTAATGCAAATCAAGGCATTGTTTGAAATAAAGGCTCCTTCTCACATCATAGGAGTCTAAAGGTTGAACATAATAATAACGACTTTGGGAGGTTTCGTCTCATGTTTAACAAGACGATATTTTTAATTTTTTAAGACCTTCAATGTAACTTCCATACTCTCATGCATTTTCAATTATGTATTAGCATATTCCTATTACCATACATTTTAAATATGGGATAAGGTTCAATTTTGACCATAACGTTTATTAGGTATACCGCATCACCCTAAACATTTTCGAATGATCAATTAAGCTCTTAACATTATAAAAAATGGTGCAAATTAGCCCAACACCGTTAATGGGTGCCACATCATCAAAAATGGGTGCCACATCATAAAAAATGGGTGTCATGTCATTAAAAAGAGTGCCACATCATCAAAATGAAACCCATTAACGGCATTGGACTAATTTGCACCAATTTTCATAATGTTAGGGGCTTAATTGATCCTTTAAAAATATTTAGGGGTGATATGGTATACATGATAAACGTTGGGGTCAAAATTGAAACTTTTCCCTTTAAATATCATACATTCAAAACTATTGTATAAAAATCACATATGCATTTTATTGGTGCAAAGAAAATAATCACATAGTTAACCGTATAATATGTTTTTAAAGAATGCATTTATGTATGATTTTATTTGAATGATAGGCAACTTATTAATCATTTTAGGACTTAAATAAAATGAAAAATTAAAGCCAGATTTTAGTACATAAAAGATAGAATATGGAGGAGTAAAAGGAAAATCAGTTCTTAGCCAAGAAAAATGTTACACCTTGACCAATAGGACTAAAACACACCAAAGGACACTTGTAAGTGAAAATGTAAACTCAATAAACTGAACTATCTTCCAAATAAGGTTCTTAGGTCATGAACCATTGTTAGAATAGGAAGAAGAACAAGAAAAGAGAAGGAAGAAAAAGAAAGAAATAAAAGATAATTTTTAGGGTTTTCATCTTCATTTTTACTATCAACATCAGAGGTAAGGATTTAACTTTATATTTCTTACATGATTTAAACATATCTCCATCCTCCCATAGTGAACACTTTCTAGAAGTTATGGTATGATAAATGAGTAAGTATAAGTGTTTGAGAATTGATTGAATTATAAAAGCAAATTTGTGTTCTTGAATTCTTTGATATAACAAATTTGGTGACCTAATTTTGAGTACTTTATGACAGGAATTGGAAAAACCTTAAACATGAAAGTTGTTTGTTTATATCTTAAATAATACCTTATAAAAAGGTTTTGCAAAATTTTACCTTTTTGATGAGTTATAATTGAAACGCTAGGACTAATTATGTTTGTGAGTTTTGTAAGAATTCTATTTTGGGCACTTGATTTAACCAACTTAGATGAACAATTGAAAGAAGTGATACAAATAAAAGTTTTCCTTTATATCTTAAGTGTATTTCTGTAAAAAAATATATATACAATGTACATGCTCTAGGGAATAGAACCCTAACACTACTCAAACCCAATTTTTTTTTGAATGATTTTATGAAAAATATATTTTTGAATGACAAATATGCATAAACACTCCACACTAACAATAATAATATAAATATAAAAACTTAAGAATAAAAGAAATAAAAATACTTACATAGATAAATTTTAGGTAGATAGATAGACCTATCTTGCTTTTATCATGGCTCAGAGAGTGAATCAACCTTGCTTGGTCGATTACTTGGCATGGAACAGAAGTGACTTGCTTTAACTTTTCATTGGCCTCTTGTATGGTATAAAATGTAGTAGGATCCTCCCAAAGGGACTCGTGTTGAAATTCATTGACACTTTCATCAATGATGTCTATTGAATCAACCCTAATAACGATTTTAATTGGTGAAGACCTCATCATCTTGATGACGTCAAACTCCATGCTTTCATTATTTACTTCCAATATGATCTTACCATTTTTCATATCTATGATGGAACCAACTGTTACCATGAATGGCCTACCAAACAATATAGGAACCTCTAAATTTCCCTCCACGTCTAATACCAATCGGTAGGAATAACAAACTTTCCCACCTTAGTTGGAACATTCTATAGGGTACCCATAGGATAGGTGATAGACTTATTAGCTAAAGATAAAATCATATTATTAGGCTTGATCTCTCCTAAGTCTAACCTCTTATTAGATATAATAAGGCATCAAGCTTACACTTTCTCCAAAGTCACATAATGCCTTATCCAAGTGCATGTCTCCTATCATGCATGGAATGGTGAAATGACAGGGATCATTTTTCTTAGGAGGAGGCTTAGAATAAAGAGCTTTAGACTATTTAATTAGAGATGCTAACCCATACTCCTCAATCTTACCCTTGTGGTTGACCATATCCTTTAAGAACTTACCCCATGCATAACATCCATAAATGGATGGTAATTGTGATATCCTTGAGGTAATTGAGTAGCCTTCCGAATTTATTATCTAGATTCCTTCTAATAAACCTATGAGGGAATGGAAACTTTTTTAAATCAAACTTAGGTTCATTCTGTTTCTTTGGCAAGACACTTTCCTTCTTACCCTTCTTGCTTTCATCCACCAAAACCTCATCAACCTTATCCTCAATCCGAGCATCATTAGTTTCCATTACCCTTTGACCCTTGGCAGTAGAATTTTCAACCTTTTTACCGCTCCTCAATGTGATTTCTTGACAAGTTTCCCTTTGAACAAACTCTGGTTGACTAGGAAGTTTACCTAAAGGTTTGGAATTTGAGGAATAGGCTTGTTGGGCAATTTGGTTTTCTTGGGTGCAGTTGTGAGTGGCAAGTTGTTCTAATGTGGAGTTTATTTGTTTGAACTTCTTCTCACTTTGTTTATTGATAAAAATTTAGTAGTTAACAAATTGTTCCATAAGATTTTCTAAGCTAGGCCTAAGTTGGGTAAGAAAAATGGTTGTTTCATTAGGAAGCCTTGTGGGTTATTTGGCATAGTGTTTTGGGAAAATTCAGTGTGGGGGTTAATTTGGGCTGAATTGTTTGACCATAAAATTTAGTGTGGTTCTTCCATTAGGGGTTATAGGTGTTTCTTTGGTTGTACCCTCCTTGAACAAAACTTAACTCTTCATTAGAACTAGAGGCATATTAGGAGTAAGGATGGGGACCTCCATATAACTCATACACAACATTATTATTATTTTCAACAGAATTTACTTAATACTCACTTTCCAACTTGGTGAGTTCATCTACCTTTTCTATGAGCATGTTGATGGTGTCGATTTCCAAAACTCCCCTTGCTCTTGCCATAGTTGACTCATCTCCCATATATCCTTGCTATGCAAGTTCCTCTAACAAAGTGACATCCTCCCTTATTGTCTTGTCCATCCATTTACCTCTAGAAGCTACATTAACAATGTTCTGATTCTCGTCTGTCAACCCATTATAGAAAATATGTGGTATCATCCATTCAGGCAAGCCATGATATGGGTATTGCCTTTGAAACTCTTTGAATCTCTCCCATGCAGCATATATAGTCTCATTACCATTTTGTTTGAATGTGGTGATCTCATTATAAAACTTTGCTAACTTGTACAGTGGAAAGTACTTGTAGAGAAATGCTTGTTTGAGCTAGTCCCAAGTGGTGATTGGCTCACTTGGCAAACTTACTAACCATAATTATGCCTTCTCCTTGACAAAAAATGGGAAGAGCCTTAGTGGAATGGCATCGCCCAACACATCGTTGATCTTAAATGTTGCATACACAATGAGAAATGTCAGGATGTGTGCATATGGATCCTTCCCTTGCAAACCTCCGAATTGGTTATTTTACACCATTTGGATGATGCTCGGTTTGACGTCAAAGTTGTTGTTTGCAATGGTTAGAGCCATGATTCCTCTCATAATACTAGTGATATTAGGCATGGTGAAGTCACCCAACATACATCTCTCTAGTTCACCCATATTGATTGGAAGTTGATCTTCTCTCCTTAATCTTTGATCCCTATGCAAAACACATAAAGTTCTATTTTTGTATCAAAAAGCAAGATATCATTTGTATTTCTACTACGTCTCATAATCATTTTACAATATAACATAAACAAAAACAAAAATAAAAATCCTAAAGCAACCTCTCACTATCCTAAACCAATAAAGCATTCAACTCCCGGCCAACGACGATAAAATTTTGTTGCGGGTTATAAGTGTGTGTATAAATTGTGCAATCGAATTTAATATAACCCTAGTCTTTAAGTACTTAGTATAGGGAGTAGGGTGTCAAACACTAGGAATTGAAAGCTTGTAATGGTCGAATACTTATTAGGATTGATAGGCAAGCATACAAGTAGATGGATGGTCTAAATTACTAAACTATATTAAATTATAAACAAGTAAACAATGCAATATAAAAGTTAGAATCACAAATCAAAAAAAGTCATACAAGATAGATGAATATATGATTGGAGAAAAGGCCTAAGGTCCCTACAAGCAACTCTCATTGTCATGCAAAGGTGTTATCATTTAGAGTTTGCAAAGCCTTCTCAAGTCAATGCAAAGATAAACAACAACTAATAAACATGCCAATTCCAATTTCCCTTAAAGTAGATTGCTTGTCTCCAAGTTAATCTCAAGCTTTAAGTAATTCCAATTAATTTTTCACCAATTTACCCTAACTCTCGTTGGGAATAAATTGATTAATAAGTTATATATGGTGATCAAACATACATAACAAATTCATGCCAATTGAAATTAAATCATATTCATCAAAATAATAAGACAAATTCATCATTGTAACTCTAACTACTCATTTAGCCTAAATACATGGTTAAATGCAACAAATGAACATAACAAGCATTCATAGTGAACATCCAACAAAAGTAAGAAGAAATGAAGAAATATAAATAAAGGAGAACTCCTTTATTCTTCAGGAAATTACCTAAACAATCTTTGAACACTTGAACTTCAAAGTGCCTTATGAAAGGACACTTGATACAACCAAACACTTAATCTAAAAGAGTATCTACTAGTATTTAGAGTAAGTAAAATTAAAAAATAGATAACTATCTAATGTCCAAAACAAAGCTAAGATAGTGTATTTATAGGCCCCTAGATGTCTCAAGGGATGCCCCATCGAAAAAGGTGTCAAAACAAAAAGGTGTTGCAAATGGGTGTAGTAACCACTCATAACTAGAGGCACGACTGGCCACCTCTGGCTTTTGTCACTAATCGGCACCCCTTGTGGAGAGTCGTGACTACTGGCTGGCTACTTGATTGGCTGGCTGACTCATCTCAAGAGGGCACTACTAGTGATGGCTAGGTACTATCAGGACTCGTGACAGCCTTTGGAACTCCCTCTTGGCTTGTCCTTGCTCCAATAGCTTAGTTCTTGAGTCCATTTGGTCCTTAGCTTCCATTTTTTTTTATAGAAATCACCTCCTTAGACTATATATTAGCTTAAACACTTAATAAACACATTAAAGGCTCCCTTTTCATGGAAAACATATAAAAACAACCTTGCATTCATACAATACTTAGTATATGTTCATTAGAAAGTTCAACCAAATTGCATCACATCAATCATTTGTCAAAAGAAATGTAAAAACACTTAGAGGACTCTCTAATGCTTAAGTTAGTAATTTATCTTCAAAAAACTAAATATGACAAAAGATAAAAGAGAGTTTAATTAACCCAAACCCTAGCCTTGGCTAGGATATATATGTAAAATAAAATGTTTCACTATTTCACTTATATTAAATTGATGTACAATGTACTATATATATACAAACTAATAGCTATAGATAGAAGTTAACTAATAGCTATAGATAGACGTTAATCCCTAGAATCAAGGAGATAATCTTATCATATCAAATCTTATCTTTAACACTCCCCCTCAAGTTGGAGCATAGATGTTAATCATTCCTAACTTGTTACATAAATAATCAATCCTAACCCTATTAAGAGCTTTTGTGAATATATCTCCCAATTGTTCCCCAGTTTTCACATA
>CAOJBK012031584.1:0-18631 GCA_948294925.1 Codiaeum variegatum
ACTCTTAAACTCATATTCTACAGCTGCCTTTAATAGACATTCCTCTAAAACATATGAATCTAAAACAAATACATCAATTACTCTAAAACATATTTTTTCATAACTAAAATCAAAACAAAATAAGATGATATTAAAATTGAAACTCACCAAACATTCCAGCTTTTAGGCAACCAGAAATAACCTCAACCGATCGAGACTTAGGACCTAGAGTTCCCACAATCTTTGTCATCGCCGAAAAAAATGTCTGCAAAATCAACCAAAATTTCTCATTCAAAAATGAAATTACAGATCTAAAGAAACGAAATAAAAATTAAAAACCGATTCAAATGAATAACAATAAACAATACTTACACCTTTTGATGGCTCAAAAATTGAAGCCATTCTAATCGGAGGTTTTGAGCTTTAGCAATCGAAAAGGGGGGATTTAGGCAAATGGAGGAGAGGCAGAGAAGAACGGTGGCAGCTAAGTTAGATGGTCCGGTGAGAGAAGGGGCAGCATTAATAGAGGTTGAAGGCTCACCGGAGATGGAGGATTATGGGTTGTGCAAGGGGACTAAGTTTAAGGCAGTAGTTTACGATTGAGAACGGCAACTGAAATAGGTCTGGGAAGGATGATCGGTGAACAGGGGCCTGAACAGGGCTGTGTTGCGGTCTGTGGAGGAGCAGGTGGTCAAATGGCATAGAAGAAGAAGAGAAGTAGCAGACTGAGGCTTTTATATTTAAAATTGCTGACCCGTTACTAACCCCTAAATTGGGTCAGTAATAATATATTTGACGCGCGCTTTTCCGGAAAAAAATTGATTCTCGTCCATGTATTACTGACCCCAATTACTGACCAAAAAATGTGTCGCTAATTACCGATGCAATTAATTGGTCAGTAATTGGTTAGTATAATCTGGCAAAAAATTAAATTAATAAATTACTGACCAATTACTGACCCAAAAAATGGGTCAGTAATTATTGACCCATTTTTTGGGTTAGTAATTGTTCAGTATAATCTGGCAGGATTTCGAATAATTATTTTCCTCCAATTTTGTGACCAATTACTGACCCAAAAATGGGTCAGTAGTTTACTGACCCATTTTTTGGGTCAATAATTAATTAATTTAATTTTTTCCCCAAATTGGGTCAGTAAGTATAATTATTGGGTTAGTAATTACTGACCCAAAAAATTGGGTCAGTAATTGGAGTCAGTAAATCTGAAATTTCTTATAGTGTGAGATGAGTGTTACATTCATGCATTCTAGTTTTAAGTAACAAATCTTTAGCATATTTAGAGTGTTACATTCATGCATTCTAGTTTTAAGTAACAAATCTCTAGCATATTTAGAGTGAGATAAAAAGATGCAGCCATCATCTAAGTATTGAACCTCTAGCCCTAAAAAATAGTGGAGTTTGCCTAAGTCATTCATTTCAAATTCCTGTTGCAGTAAGTACTTAACTTAAGCTAACATAGAATATGATTACCCAGTAAAGATAATATCATCAACATAGAGAAGGAGATACACAAGTGAGCCTTTTATGGTATCAATAAAAAGAGTATAATATACTACTAATGCTTCAAATCCCAAAGTTTGTATGAAAGATGTGAACCTTTCATTCTAGGATCCAAGAGCCTATTTAAGTCCGTAAAAAGACTTGTTCAACTTACAAACAAAATTAGGATTAGAGAAATCCACAAAGCCACAGGGTTGTGCCATGTAAACCTCCTATTTTAAATGACTGTTTAAGAAAGCATTTTTAACATCTAGTTGATACGATGTCCATTTATAATAAGCAGTAACTCTCAATATCATTCTCATAATAGTATGCTTGACTTCTGGAGAAAAGGTTTCTTCAAAATCTATACCTTGTTCTTGAGAATACCCCATGGCCACAAGTCTAGCCTTATGTCTAGACACTGTGCCATCATCATTTCTTTTGATCCTAAATACCCACTTGCATGTAACCACATTTTTGTGAGGTGGCAATGGGACTAATATCCAAGTGTTTTAGATAAAAGAGCTTCCATTTCCACTTCTATGGCAGCTATTGAAAGAAAAATTTTCTTTTTGAAGATACCTCTTTTAGCTCTTGTAAACATAGAATGATTATTTAAATTATTAATATCATTAGATTGTGATAAATAGAAACTTGTGGTTCAGACTGTAGTATTGGTGGAGCAGGTTTTGGTTTGATTGGTAGATGATAAGAACTAGTGAGATCTTGAGTATTTGGTAGGGTATCATCAGTAGTTGATTCTCCAAAAAGAGAAGGAAGATTAGACAAGGAATGAATAGGCATGTTATTAGGAACAAGTAGACTATTATCAATATGCAAATCAAAATTAGTAGGAAATGTACTTTAATTAGTTAAATTACCTGATAAGGAATTTTTGCAAGAACAAGTGCTGAAGATTGAGTTGGTGCAGAAATGAGAGGATTGTATCCAATATTGGGGTAAGGGTTAATATTAATAGAGTTAGAAGTTGGAATTGAAATAGGTGTTGGTAATGCAGAAGGAAAAGTGGTCTCATCAAACAAAACATGTTTGGATATAAGAATTTTCTTAGTAGGTGGATGAAAGTTAATTAATCCTTTATATCCTAAGGCATACCCCAAAAAAATACATCCATCTTATTTTGTTGAGAGTTTATTAGAATTATAGCGAGTCATCAAAAGGATAAGAGGCACAACTAAAGGTTTTAAGGTTAATAATATCAGGTGATTTGCAATATAGTTTCTCAAATGGTGATTGTGTTTGAAGCATAGGTGTAGGCATTCTATTGATCAGGTAAACTGCATAGGAAAATGCATGATACCTAAAAGGAAATGGTAGAGAGCTTGATGTAAAAGTGTAACTATTGTCTCTTTAATATGTTTATTTTTCTTTCTAAAACTCCATTTTGCTATAAAGTATAGGGACAAGAAACTTGATGACTGATACCATGTTGATTTGAAAAGATCTTAAACTCAACACTTGTATATTCACCATCTCCATAAAATTTGAAACACTTAATTATAGTAGTAAATTGATTCTTAACAAAAGCATAAAATGTCTTGAAATGAGTGAAAACTTCACTTTTATTCCTTAATGGCAAAATCCAAGTAAATCTACTATAGTCATCTATGAACAATATATTATACTTGAAACTTTGCAAGGAAGAAATAACTGTTGGACCCCAAAAATTTGAGTGAATGAGATCAAATGGTTTATTAGACTTTGTAGTTGGATCTAAAAAAGACAGCATAGAAAACTTGCCTGCCATACAAGCTTCACAGATAAAACTTTGATCAGCAGGATCAGAAGCTTTTTATTTTATTCTAGCTTTATGTAACATATGATTTATTATATCATTGGAGGCATGACCAAGTCTTTGATGCCATAGTGGATTTTGTACTTGCTTTCCCAAAAATGCAGTAGTTATTGATGTAAAGGGTGAAGAAGACAGTAGATCTGATTGGTAGGAAGAAAGAAAAGGTAAATGACAAGGTATAGGATATAAACCCCCATTACTCAATCCCTTATATAGCACCTTGCCCTGAACTTTGCCCTGAATCAGAAAAATAACATCATCAAGTATAACTCTTACTTTATTTTATTTACACAATTGATTAATAAACAGTAGAGTAGCAGCAAGGTTAGGTATAAGTAAAACATTAGATAATGCTAAAATGCTAAGAGTGGTGTTATCAGTATGTGTTATAGGTAAAGGTGTAAGTGAATTAAGCCGGCTCGCGAGCTACTCGAGAAATACTCAAAATTGACTCAGTGTAAATCGATTCGAGCTTGAGTTACTCGAATAGGCTGACGAGTCGAGCTCGAGGTTTGCATTACTCGGTTCGAAAGGCTTGTGGGCCTATTTGAGATTTTGAGTAATTATAATTTTGCCCTTAATTATATACTAATATTTACATTTTAACCTTGAGTGTAAAAAGAAAAAACCCTAATCTAATACCACTTTCACTTCAACCTTTAATTATTATCCATTTATTCTCTATATGGATTGTCTACCACACTTCGTACGACATCACCACCTCCTTCCCAACCACCCACACCGCCAATAATACCACCACCTCTTTCCCATCCAGCCACGCTACCGGTAACACCAAACTCCGATTAGCTAATACCTCCACTTTTCTCGCTCCCACCTAAATCTACTCGAGTGTCTCGTTTTTAATCAGCAGCAAGAAAGTACGGGCTAGAGCTTTGTAGATCACTAATTTGTACAGCAAATTAGCCTCCAATCTCGTAGATCTTGATGACGAAAAAAAGTAATCATTTTTTTCCTTCTTAATTTACCTTTGATATTTATATATATTGATTTTTTTTGAATGATTTTTCTTTTGATATGATAGCTTTTTTATTTGGTGTTCTGTTTTTATATTTAATGAAGAATTATTAAGAGGTATTCAATATTTACATTCTTTTATTCTGATTGATTTGGTATTGCATGTTTATTCCAAGCAATTTTGATATGAAAATTTTAGTATATGAAATTCCACATATAAGGTCAGGACCCTATGATTCTTGATGCTTTTGTTAATTTTATTCATTTGTCTTTTGTAAATTTTATTCATTTATTATTTTTAAAATTTAAGTGCAGCTTTAAGTTTTTATTTTTATACATGAAATTAGATGATTAATATCAATTGGTTACTCTAAATTATGCACATAAAAAAAAAGTACTTCTGAAAGTATAAGCAAGATTTATCATCATTAAATTTAATATTTTGAAAAAAAAAAGGAAAAAAAAAAGGGAGATTGGGCTCGAGTCGAGCTTAGGCTTGGTAATTAGGTCGAGCTCGAGTTTAGTCTTAAATGGGTTCATTTCAATTTTTTTAATTGCCTACTCGTTCAGGCTCGAACTCGACTTGATCAGTCTTAAGCTTGTAATATTTTTATCAAGCTTGAGTTCTTAGGACCCAACTCGAGTTTGAGTACCCCAATATTCAGGCTCGACTACACCCCTAGTTATAGGCAATTCTTCACCATTATCCATTATTACTGTTTCAGCTAATGAGTATGGTGTAACATAAGTCAACAAGCTTGCATCTAAGGTCATGTGTTTATTAGCACTGAGTCTGCAATCCAATAAGGTTGTGATGCAGCAAACATTGCTTTTAGACTTGAATCACTAGTTTTGATAAAATCTACAAAATAGTCATAAAGACAATCTGACGCCAGGAGTCTTCCATATGACACATTACTAGTCTATACCAGGTTAGTTGAGGGAAAAATTATTGCATATCCTTGAAAACTAGAACTTCCTTGAAAACCAAAAATTTTCAAGGAACTAATTGTTAAATGTGTCTAAATAATTGTTTAGGTTATTAATTTATTAATTTTAAATCATTAAATGTAATTATTTTAACATTTTAAATTCTAAAAAATAAAAACAAAATGAGTTGCTTATGTGTCAGTACACGTGGCAAAAATAGTGACACGTAAGCACCACATCATCATGCCATAACGATGTTAGGGGATTTTTCACCAACTGGATAACGATGTAAACCTCAGTACACTGTTTGAATACGATTTAAATTCAGGGTCAAAATTGAAAATGGGTTAAACCACAGGGTTTTTTCTTGAAATTTACCCAAGTACTTTTCATTAGGTTTAGAATTGTTATTGCAGACTTTTTCATGTGGCATTTTAATGGGTTTTGGGGGTTTGGCTTCAATTATTCTTAACTTGTATGCTTGACGTTTCTAAAAAATGTGGTACAAATTACAAATGTAACTAGTATAAAGTTGGTTTTAGTGAGTTGGGGAAATAAAAGATTCCCTTCTTTGAGAACCACTCACTTTTGCATCTCATATGTGGTGATTCTATACAAACTTGCTTGTAATATCTGTTTGGCATTTAATGTGATATTATTATTGTACAGAGAAATTTTACTTGAAGGAAGAGATCTCTCTGAAGTGATGAAATGTTCTTATTCTATTTGATTGTATGCGAAAGAAGTGATCATAGTGCTTATAATTCAACTATTGTCATTCAATGTCTTTATAGTAAAGATAGAGCCCTCATTGATCCAAGGACGATGCAAGAATAAGAGTCAGATGGTTGTTGCATTAATTTATTTTACCTTAGTTTACTCTTCTTTTTCTTTTCTAATATTATTTTATTCAGTTGTGATTATAGGTGGAATCATACTTTCTTTCGCTTTTTCTAACAATGATTCTTCATTGACTTGCATATCAAATTATTTTCTTTAAAAAAATTAAAATCTGACTTATTTTCTAGAATCACAAATAATTTCAATATACAAAATTGGATTACACTTATAGCCAACTAAATAAAATATATAGGTTTATATATGTAGTTATCATTAGTTAAAAGGGTAGATAATCTTAAATATAAAAGTGTTGTTTCGAACAAACTGAATTGTTAATATTAAAAACTTATAAAAAGGTTTTAATTATATTAAAGTAATACTTTATGAGTATTAAACTTTTTTTTCAAGAAACTGAAATGTAATGATTAAAAACTTAATATGATATGGAGAATATTAAAATGAGATTTTAGGAGCATTAAAGTTTTATTTTTTTAATATAAAAGTATTGTTTCAAAAAACTAAAGTGTCATTGAAACTTAAAGTAAGGTTTTGAAAATACTAAAGTGAGGTTTTAAGAACATTAAAGTGTTATTTTCTGAATATAGAAATGTTGTTTTGAGAAAACTGAAGTGTTACTATTCAAACTTAAAGTATGAGTACATTAAATTGAGTTTTTTAGAGTATTAAAGTATTATTTCAAGAAAATTGAAGTATTAAAAACTTAATGTGTTGTATAAAAAATGTTAAAATGAGGTTTTTAGAATTTTGATTGCTAAATGTAGAAGTGTTTTTTCAAAAAAAAAAAAAAAACTATAGTGTTATTATTGAAAACTTAAAGTAAGGTTCTAAGAATATTAAAGTAAGGTTTTGGGAGCATTAAATTGTTGCTTCCTAAATATAGAAATTATGTTTGGAGTAAATTCAAGTGCTATTACTAAAACTTTAAAGTAAGATTTTGATTATATTAAAGTGAGGTTTTAAGAGTATTAAAGTGTTGTTTCCTAAATATAGAAATTATATTTTTAGAAAACTAAAGTGCCATTACTAAAACTTTAAAGTAAGGTTTTGATTATATTAAAGTGAGCTTTTAACAGTATTAAAATTTATGTTTAAGAAACCTAAAGTGATAGCATAACTTAACATATTGTATAGAAAATGTTAAAATGAGATTTTGAGAGCATTAAAGTTTTATTTCCCAAATATAGAAGTGTTGTTAAAAAAACTAGAGTGTTAACAAAATGAAGTTAGTAGTAAACATGAAACGTTACTGTGAGGCCCTAACCTCAGAGAGCACCTGTGCACCTTAGGCTTTTGGCCTAAAGAAACCAAACTTGGGAGGTCAGATTGTGCATGGCATTGGCAATCGAATCTCATGTAAGGAGAAACCCCTATGGGCTCGTTAGATGACAGGTGTGTATGTGAGTTGCCATTTAATATTTTGTAAAATGTTCCATTTTTAGTTGATTAAGAAAATATTTTTAGTTTAACTCGATAAAAATGATGCTTTACTAATGGAAAAGACAAGCCTCAAACCAAATGATATATTCGGGGACTCGTGATTGATACAAAATTAATTTTTAAAAAAAATATGAATTTCCTAACATATTTGGCTCTGAAATCATATGGATTAGGTTAAAAAGAGTTTCATGTATGCATGATAGTTATAAGATGATGAATAGACAGTTATAACAATTAAAGATGATGCATGGGAAAATATTTAATGAATGACAATAATTAAAGCAAAGAAAATAATGAAACAAAGAAAATAAAAGGGGTCTCTACTCTAGCCATAACGGTACTAGGGAGAGAACACATTCTCAATAGAAAATAAATGAAATAAATTGAAGAAAAATGAAATTAAATACAATTTAAAAAATGATAATCACATAAGGGATCTCTCCTCTAGCCATAAATCATAGGAATGACACACATTCCCCGCTAATAAATAATTATATGAACAAAATAACAATTGAAGTGAAATAAAAAAATAATAATAAATCAAAATAAATATATTAAATGATAAATCTATTCCGCTAACAATAGATGTGTTAGGAAGTGAAACAGACAGACTCCTCCATTAACCAACACGTGCTAAGAAGGAACTGCCTCATTTGCTATTCACAGCAGATAAACAATAACAAATATATAATATAATTAACTAAATAATAATAAATAAAAAAGTGGAAATAAATAAATAAATAAATATTGTAAAATAAAATTGTTTTAAAAAATGATTTTTGGAGTTGAAGCGTGAATAGGCTTGCCGGCGTATTTCGTGAAATAGGAATCAAACCCCACATCATTCTCCTTTCTAGCGATAGGTTAAGGGTTGTTTTGAAATTGGGTTTGGTTATTTAAAAGCTAATCATATTTTATAAAAAAAATGTTAACCAATAGGTTTTTTAATCAGCTTAGATTTAGATTTAAAAAATGATTTTGAATATGTGAATATTACCTATGTTAGATTATAGGGTTTTAAAAGAAAAGAAATGAAAGAATAACATAATTATAACTTTGCATTTCGTTACTTTCGAATAAGAGGATCAGACCATTTCACAAAATCATAACAAAACTCCGTAGTGTTCGGGAATAGTTGTGAGTGAATGTTTCGGCAGAGGTTCGGTTATGAGTGTTTAGAGTGAAATTTTTACAGAGTGTCTCAGTAAAAGTTTGCCATGAAAATGTGACTTGGAGGGTCATATTTATAGAAAAAATTAGAGTTGACAAGAAAGAAAAGTCGCGTATATGCTTAGGTTTAAGCGCACACTCCTGGGAGATGGCGCTCCAGCCAGCCAGGAGGCGCACACAACTGACCTCTGGGTTGGTTTTGGTCCAGTTCGATTTGGTCAATTCAATATGGGTCTGTTCAGGTTATATCTATTTGGTTAGACCCGATTTTAGTATTTTCCTGATTTCAAACCCATTTTAAGTTTGATTTGAGCTCGGTTGGAGTCTACGGGTTCAAATTGATGGGTCGGATCTGATGGTGTTAAATTAAAGCTTTATAATTCCCCTCTCATCTGAATTAGCTTAAAATAGAAGGTGATTCTGATGATGGTAAACCCATAGGTGCTATGTCAGATTCTAGGCTAGGAACGATGCTATATCAATTTCTGGTCTTGTGACAACACTATGTCATTTTCTAGGCTTGTGGCCTTGTCAGTTTAAGGGCTTATGCCATGTCAACTTGTGGGCTTATGGTGTCCCAAGTTGGAGAAGTCAGACATTGTAATTTTCATATGGATCTTGGTGATAATGCCTTATGAACTTATGAGCTTGTTGGATGTTGAAGTTGTGCTATGTGAGGCTTTAACCTCATTAAATTTTGAGCTTTTTAGGTAGTTGTAGTACCTTTTGCATTTGTGGGAAGGGACCTTTTCAAGAGGATGCCCCCAAGTGTGTCTTGGATGAAGCTAGTTTTTCATGTTAAGCATAGCCCACTATAAGTCTTTACTTTGTAAAAACTTTGTATTTTGTAAAACTCAATTTTTATGAAATTGTGTTGCATTTCATTCAAGAAATTTTATTTTTGAGAAATAAAGTATTTTGTGAGTTTTCCTTACAAATAGAGCCATACTTCAGCCAAGTGATGCATGGGTGATATAAGAACCTAAATAAGATTAAGAGAATCAACATCGGGCAATACAAGGTTTGGTGCTACAGGTTGTGAAGACTAATTGGGTACTTTTGAGCACTTAGGACTTAGTGGAACATGTGTTTAAGCTTGTTATTAATTTTGATGGATTTGTTATTTTAGAGCCTGAAGTTAAGAAGGCTTTATCAGTTGTTTACTTCAATGAGAAGGCTTTTTTGGGTTTAAGTGACACAGAAGGTGATATGATGAACATGTATGCCATGGCTATGAGATTTAAGGGTTTAGAAAATCATGTTTGTTTAGGAAATTAAATAGAAGGCCTATACTTTTGCTCAAATGGATAAAAATATTATGAAATTAGTTTGGCTAATACCCCAGATGGGTGAAACAAAGTTTATAGTTTGTGCTGGTTTTGGGCTAAGATGTTGCTTAGATTTGATGGCTCCATTGAGGATTCTTGAATGACTTTGCATTAGCTAACTCCGCTTAGGGAATAGTCATTGGCTGACCCCTTTAGGATTTTAGCTGTATCCGATTTTCATTAGGGAGATGTTTTAAGGTATCCACTAGGGAAATGTTGATGTTTGAGATATCTACTGGGAATGAGATTAGATTCCTTGGGGGATTGTTATGTTTAAAACATGTTTGGAGGATAAAGGATGAGTGGCTTGTCAGTTTTGTTTGGTAGGTCCACAAGGGATGCCTTTTTAAAAAAGGATGAGTGATTAAAAGAAATGTGTTTGATTTTCAATGTTCTCTTTGTCAGGTTCCAACAGGTGAATAAGAATTTAGTAAAACATATTATTTTGTTCAAGCTCTAACTTTTGCCTAAGCCGCCCTTTCAGGTTTTCAACTTAGCGAGCTACATTGATTGTTGTTTAAACCGCCTTTCCGCTTTTCAGTCTAGTAAGTTGTACCCTAACTTTTGCCTAAGTCGCCCATTTGGGTTTTTAGCTTAACAGATTTCATTCTTTTTTCGATTTTCTCTTTATTTGTTTATTTTGCATGTAAGTTAAAGAGCTCAGATGAGATGAAACTTTGAATTTTATTAAATGCTTTGGACTGTAGAGGGTTGCCTACATATCTCTACACAATGATTTTGAATTTTTAGAACATAATACAAGTTATGTTTTTAGAGAATTAGGTCCACATATTTCTTATTACAATAATGATGATGATGATGCAAATGCAATGATCAAATAGAGTATCATTTGAGTTGATCCAGATTAGTTGGATGATTGGCCGTTGATGTCAATCAAGATGACACCTTCGTCAGACATGATTTTATTAATGATGAATGGTTAGCTCTAGGACAGTATGAATTTCCCTCTAGGGTCCAGTGTGGGTTGTCTAATTTCTTTAAGGACCAGGTCACTTTCGCGTAGGTTTCTGTCTCTGACCCCTTTTATTAAAGTGCCTAGAAAGCTTGAGTTAGTAGTTCTAAGATTGGAGAAGGTTTTCTATTTTGATGAGATTGATTTGGTTGAAGTAGGCTAGTTACCAGCCAATTTCATTGATTTAGCCTTCTTTAAAAACTCTAGTAGATTAAGCTTCTAATGGGTAAGACTGCTTCCATTTCAGTGAGTAGGGTGTTGCCTTAGTGGATGATTTGAATGAAGTTTTATACCAATGAGGGCATTTGTCAAGTGGAGATGCCAACGTTTGTAATTGTTAATCATTTTCTAAAGAATGTATGAGAGCCTTATTGGCAACTCCTTTGGTTTGTGGTCTGTAAGGAGAAGACTTACTATGTTGGATCTTTTCCTTTTACAGAACAGTGGAAACTTCTTTTTAGAAGTGGGAGCCATTTTCTATGATGATTTCAGATGATGTTTATCTGGATGAATTGTGCATCCTTTTATGAGAAGGTGTAGCTTCTGCCTACTTTTTGAAGTAGTCGATAGTAACCAGGATGTGTAGTCGATCGGCTTGATGAACCCATGTGGTAGTTTGTTTGGAAACCTCTTCTTTGATTGGGAGAGACAATTCAACTTTCATTTGCCTAAGTTTTTATTTGACAAGGTTGCATTCTAGATAAGTCAGAATCTTATAGACAACGATGCTTGGATCAAGACTAAGTGAAGCAATATTTGAACTCTTTGATTCTTGTCTCTATACTAGGCCTGTTTGAGCATGCAAATGCAAAGAATGTTGTTTTTGAAATTAGTTTTAACATTAGTGGGATCTTTAACAACATTTATTATTCCGACTGATTAAACTCAGATTCACTAGTTGGAATACTAAAGGAGAATAAAGAAACATGATTATAAAAACTTATTTATTTTATTAGCCTCAAAAGAGGAAAGATACATCAAAGGGCACAGAGGACTTAGAGGTTTTAGACTCAAACAGTTCAAACTTATTTGACTCAGGCTTGTAGGGTTCTTTAAATTTTAGCTTCAGTATCTAGTAGGATTAAACTCTTCTTTGATGGACCAGTTGTTGAGCTTCTCAGTAGAAGGTTGGATCAAGGTGGAAGGATCAGTATTCTCCCCTCTGTCATACAGGAATTCAATCTTCTCAAAGAATCCATCTTTAGAATGGATTGATTAGCAATTCTTAAATAGCAGTTCCTCATTAGAAAAGATCTCAAAACTAAGAATGAAAGATACTTGGGACCATCAATTATGTCTTTGATGTGGAAGGCAGTGACGATCAACACTTTGAAACTTGGCAGGTATTGTGTGATCAGTCTATCTCGATACATAGGGAGCAATTTTTCACAACCAAGTCAACTTGTTCAGATTTTGTTGGTCTGTTTATCATTTGTGAATCTTTGTTCCTCTACCTCATAATAAATGATGAAAAGGCTTCTTCAGGATTTTATTTAGTAGTTTAAAGATCTCTTATTATAATATCAACTTCAATATTATAATTATAATGTTTTACAAAGATATTACAAATGGACTCCCAGGTCCATTTTTGGGAATCATCCATCTAAGGGCAGTACTAGAAAGTGATTATTGGAATAGCTAAGCAAGGAGCTCGCCATCTACACCCAAGGGGTGAAGGGCACCATCATAGATTTTGAGATAGGTTTTGGGGAATTTTGTGCCATCAAACTTTTCAAAGTCAGGCATTTGAAACTTCAGGGGTCACCTTACATTTGGAAAGAGGCTAAGGGATCTAACATCCACCATGTCATCTTTTTTCATGATTATATTTAGAGTCTTTTGTATCTCTTTATACTTTTTAACCATGACCTTGAGGAGAGGATGGTCTTAAACTCCCTTTTGGAAAGGATCCTTAAGAGAGGTTGTTGGTGTGATAACCCCATGCTCAGCTTGTATTGGGATGGTAGTTGGAGTAATGTCTTCTATCATGACCTCCTTGCCTAAGTTTGAGGAAGTAGATGCATTGTGGGCTAGCTGGAAGCCAACTTGGGCCATCATGGCTTGGAATTTTCCTAAGATGGCTTGTTCTTAAGCTTAGAGCATTGAGGCCATAGTTTTCACTTGCTATTTCATGATTTCAGCTAGCATGGCAGCAATGTCGGTAGGTGGAGCAACAACATTGGCAACATTGGGATTGGCAACATTCTCATTGTTGGAAGACATGGTGACCTTAGGGTAAACAAAAAAAATAGGGTATCATCAATTGGGCATAGTCACAGCAGACTTTGGTTTAAAGATACAATTCGGTATAGTGTTTGGTTTTGGTTTTAGAAAAGTTTGGCCTTGTTCAGATTTGTGATAACATGATGTATGCATGTATGTATGCATGAATATAAAATTTTTCATGATGACAAGATTATATTCAAGATTATGCTGCACGGGACCTAGGGTTAACTCTAATAATTATATTAGGCTTGGTGGTTTGAAAGGTTACTAGCGACTAGAAGCTCAATATACCTAACCACATGTGAATCAAAGAGATTCGCCTGGATCTAATGGTTATGTGCAACCTCATTATCCCAACTTAAAGGATCAATAAGTATACCTTAGGGTGGATAATTTCACTATCGGCAAAGCAATCCCAATGAGGAAATTTCACTTGATGTTACTTTCTATCCTTGTTTTCCTAGATATAGAGGTGCATGTGTAGTGATGCATGAAACCAACTCCTTATGAATTTTGAGCCAAAAATGTTTTGTATTGAAAATAGCCCATTTAGTTTTCATCAGTTTTAAAATGTCCCATTGGAGTTTTCGGCTGTGAGGCCCTGACCTCTGGGAGTGCCTGTGAGCCTCAAGCTTTCGGCTTAAGGAAACCGACTACGAGAGATCAGATTAAGCATGGCATCGCATTTGAATCTCATGTGAGGAAAACCCTTTATGGGCCTATTAGGTAAGGGGTGTGTGTGTGTGTGTGTGTGTGTGTGTGTGTGTGTGTGTGAGTCACCACTTAATACTTTGAAAAATATTTCATTTTCAGATGATTAAGAAACTATTTTTAGTTTAACTCCATAAAAATGATGTTTTGCCAATGGAAAAGACAAGCCTCGAACCAAATAATGAACCTAGAAACTTGTAATTGATACAAAATTAAATTTTAGAAAAATGTGAATTTCTTAATAGTTTTGGCTCTAAAATCATATGGATTTTGGTCGAAAAGAGTTTCATGTATGCATGACAGTTATAAGATGATGAATGGACAGTTATAATAGTTAAAGATGATGTGTGGGCAAATATTTCATGAATGACAATAATTAAAGCAAAGAATATAATGAAACAAGGAAAATAATAGAGGGCTCTCCTCTAGACATAACGGTATTAGGGAGAGAACACATCTCTAATAGAAAATAAATAAAATAAACTGAATCAAAATGAAATTAAATATAAATAAATAAGATAATCATGAAAAGGATCCCTCCTCTAGTCATAAGGTATAGGAAGGACGCACATTCCCGTTAATAAATAATTATATAAACAAAATATCAATTAAAGTGAAATAACAAAATAATAATAAATTAAATAAATAGATAAAATGATAGAACCATTTCGCTAACAATAGACGAGTTAGGAAGGGAATCAGACGAACTCCTCTATTAGCCAACACATACTAAGAAGGAATGACCTCATTCGCCATTCACAATAGATAAACAATAACAAATATGTAATTTAATAAAATAAAAAAATGGAAATAAATAAATATTATAAAATTAAAAAAATGATTTTTAGAGTTGAAGCCCAAATAAGCTAGCATGCGTATCACGTGGAATGGGAATCAAACCACACGTCTTCTCCCTTCTCGCGAAGGGTTAGGGGTTATTTTGAAATTGGGTTTGGTTGTTGAGAAGCTAATATTTTTTATAAAAAAAATTAACCAATAGGCTTTTAATCAGTTCAGATTTAGATTTAAAAAATAATTTTGAATATGTGAATGTTACCTATATCAGATTATAGGGTTTTAAGAGAAATGAAATGAAAGGATAAACATAATTATACCTTTACTCTTCGTTGCTTTCGAATAGGAGGATCAGACGGTTTCAAAAAACTAGAATGGGTCTCTGTAGTATTAGGGAATAGTTGTGAGTGAATGATTCGGCTGAGGTTCGGGTTATGAGTGCTTAGAGTGAAAATTCGGCAGACTGTCTCGATAAAAGTTTGTCATGAAAATGTGACCCGAAGGGTTCTATTTATAGGGAAAATTGGACTTAGCGGGAAAGAAAAGCCACGTACACACTCGAGATCAGACGCACATGCCAAGGAGCCGGCGTTCACGCTAGGCAGGGGGTGCACATGCCTAGCCTCTAGGTCGGTTTTGGTTCGGTTCGATTTAGATCATTTCAATTTAGGTTGGTTTGGATCAGTTCGGTTTGGTTTCACACAATTTTGGTATTCTTATGATTTCAGGCCCGATTTAAGTACATGGTTCGTATTGATAGGTAGGATCTGATAGTGCAAAATTAAGGGTTCACAGTTACTCAACCATTAGTCAACCAAATTTCAAAATATAAGTGCGGTATGGATCAATCTAACTTTTAATTAATACTTTCAAATAAAATATATCATTATAATAAAGAGACAGTAATATATCTTTCATCCAAGCATTTCTAATTAGTAGCATTAATAAACTCAACCATAAGTGGAGTATGGAAGTCTATAAACATAGCAAAGACTTCTTATAGCCTAAAGAAAGTCTATAAACCCTTTAAGTTGAATGTAATTATAACATTAATAAAACATTGTCAAGGAAAATAGCCACCAATAAAGCCTTGGTCTTCATCATTTTGGTTATCTTGTCCAATCTCTAATTTTGAAGCATGTTCTATGACAATTTCATTAATGGCTACAACATGAATAATTTACACATATTATGAAACAAAAAACATAAATGTAAATAAAATAGAGAAGCTGAAAAATACATTGTAGATAAAAGTGTTGTTTTCATAATATTATAGTGTGGTTTTGTGACTCTTAAAGTAAGATTTCAGAAAAACTGACCATTTTTTATATAGAAAATATAGAAAATAACCTATCACAAAACCATAAAACTTATAACGATATAACATCAACATAAACAACATAACAACAATTCACAATATTAAATTTAAAATAAAACTAATAAAGAATCACATATACTAATAGAAGGTAGCATGTTAAAAGTGTAGAAAATAACTTACATTCAGAAAATCAAAATGAATACACAAGAAATACATTCTCTCTTTTTTTTCTGCATCCCACATTAGCATTCCAAGCCTCCCCCAACCAAAACCTTGAATCAAATGAATAAAAAAATGGAATAAAAATGAGTAGAGAATTAAAGGTCAATATTACAAGTTGATATTGAATTGAAGGTTTGTTTTGATGATTCAGTTCATATTTCTCAAAGCATTTTTGCTCTATCTTTATATATATATAATTAGGATAAATCACCAAAAAAGGTATAAACGTCAAAGAAGCTTGCAAAGCTGGTTGATTATTTTAATTTTACTTTAAAAATAAGACTTTCTATATGAGTTTCCATTTTAAGAAATTATTTACCAAATACCATCTCATAATTTGTACCTCACACGTTGCTTATGAAGCCGCAAATCATGTCATGAAAAACAATGACACTAGATATAGCAACATCATTAATAACAGTAATCGAAACACAATTTAGATGTTCTATTGGTGGGTTCTATTCAGAAGCATGCTAATAGTAGTAATCAGAACACAATTCCAAGTAATTGTACCATAATTTTGTATTCTACTTACTGTAGCATTGTATTTGAAACACAATTTTAAGAGAAAAATCCCCATTGAAAGAATCACATTAGAATCTAAATAACACTACAATCACATTAGAATTTAAATAACACTACAATCTAACTTAATTTGAAGGTAAAATATAAATAATAGAAACCTATCTATATGAAAATCAATCCAGAAAAATTGTGATACACCTTTAAAATTGTAAATTGATGAAAGTAATTTAAAGTCTTGTGTGAGGTTGAGTTTGCTTTAAAATGAATGATACCTTTTGAGCCTCAATTTTAGCAATCTTAAGTTCAATCTTTAGAAATCTTAGAGCATAGACATTACCTTTCAATAAGAGCTTAAAGAACTAAGAAAAAACAAGTCGAGAAAAATGAGTTGAGAAAAGAATAAGAAGA
Source organism: Codiaeum variegatum (assembly GCA_948294925.1). Lineage (NCBI taxonomy): Eukaryota > Viridiplantae > Streptophyta > Magnoliopsida > Malpighiales > Euphorbiaceae > Codiaeum > Codiaeum variegatum. Next base: position 17,175 of record CAOJBK012031584.1, read on the forward strand.
CTTAAATTTGTAGAAGAAGATGATAACGTGAGTGAGAGAGTTGAGAGTTTTTTTTTTTGTGGGAATGAGCTGAGAGTTAATTTTTTATATATTTAATTATAATCATTAGATTATGTACTCATTTTTTATAATGAATGGTTACTATTAATTTGTTTAAACTCATTTTAGGATTAGACTCATTGGACTCCAACTATATATATATATATATATATATATATATATATTAGGATTCAATTATAACTAGGAACTAAATAAGAACTATAATTGAAATCTATCCATCTATTTATTTTAACCTAATGGCTGGAAAAATTTTAAAAAAGAAAATGCTCATGTCATATTTTATTAATGGTATTTTTGTAATATTAATCAAATTAAAGGGCATGTTTATCTTTTAGAAATCATGTTGGGTGTTATTATGGTGAATTCATATAAATTATCTTCTATTGTTTTGGCTTATTAATATGCCAATGATAGCAATACAAGTAATGACACATATTAATCTCATTATATATTAATAATCACATTTTGAATGATTTAAAAAAATCATTTACAAATTATAGGAAATTATAAATCTTCTAAAAATAATTGCTTAAAAAAGTCTATTATTTTATATGAAATATTATTATATAATAATTAATATAAAATAAATTTTAATAAAAATAATAATTTAGTGATTGTGTGCAGTCTCATAATGATTTGTGTGCAGTCTCATGTGATTGTGTATAGTCTCTTAGTGATTATGAGATCTAATGATAATTATATATGGTCTACTAGTTATTATTTGTGATTTATTAGTGATTGTGTGTTGTGTGTAGCCTAGAGATAATTGTGCCCACAATGGCTAAATATATGATCAGATGGTAGACAAAAGTTGGTAAAAGAAGCCAAATCAATGTCTTAAAAATGAGACCATTATTTAACAGTTAAATAACTAGAGACCATGAAACTTAAAGAGACCACCACACTTTAAGAGCACTAGAAAGACAAAAGTCGTTATAGTTATTAGCCTCGTCATCATTAGTCCAAAATCATGGTATCATTAGTCATTCAACATCTTGCTTCTTACATTTTTATTATATATTGTCACTAAATTATTTTTTGATTGGTCATGTAATGTTGTTGGTAATTTTATTGATTCATAAATATATGAAAAAAAAAACATTATTAGCAAAAAAAAAAAAGCAAATTTAAGAAATTGAGTTAGCAGCAAAAAAAAAAAAAGTATTATAAAAAATTCAATGGTTCTCAACCTTTAGATTAGGTTCTTAAATTAAGAGATTAAGACTTTATATTAACTTCTTAGTTCTTATTTTAAAGAGGTTCTATAAAATAGAACTTTTAAATGAAATCTAATCATTCATTTAATCTAATCTAATAATAAAATAATTCAAGACAAATGGAAAAACACGCCTATAGCCATCTTAATTAATGTCATGTAAGTAATTATGATCAACTTA
>CAOJBK012033213.1:0-12140 GCA_948294925.1 Codiaeum variegatum
TGAACCACTGCACCTACTGCCACTGCTCCACCTACTTACATTACTGGAATGTTTATTGAGACACTAAAAATATAACATGAGGCTATGAAAACACAATAAGAGACCCTCATTACAATGATGAAAGCCTAAAAGAAGACTACCTCGGGCACGGTTCAAGCAATGATGAGCCAGATTGGGATCCAGCCATCCAACCATGCTTTTAACTCTTCCAACTCAGGAAAAGATCCTATTACTGAAGATGTGGTTATCTTGACTCCACCAATTGACTGTGGAACTATAACCCTGACTACCCCCTGCTGTGGATCCTTTCCCAAAAGGGGACCAAGATCACCCTTACTCAAGTCCATGGCTGAGAAATATGGGGAGATATAAAAGACTCTTTATGTTCTCAAAATGAAAGAAAATGTCATTAACACCAAGGCTCTAAGACCATTCCCAAATGCTAGGCTTCCTCCTAAATTCCAGATGCTGGTATTTGAAAAGTTTGATGGCATTTCTTATCTGAACACTCATTTGAGGATCTATGATGGCACACTGCACCCTTTGGGAATTGAATGTGAGCTCTTTGCTGAACTATTTCAATAGCCACTTGTTGGTGCAGCTTTGAACTGGTTTGTACAGCTGAATGTTTCCAAGAAATAGACCTTTGAATCCATTTGTAACAAATTTGTAAAATAGTACTGATGCTTGGTAGGATTCCACGTGGTTGGAGTGAGACTTCCTCAGTTAGATTTGAACTACCTATAAGAGAAAGAAGAGGTCAGGGTGGCCGGACGTGTGTCCGGTGTAAACCCTCTGACGGTCAAGTTAAAAATCTCTAGGGAGAGAATAGCTCTCAAAGATGGAAAATATGGGTTTTGTGCTTCCAAGTGGACTTACTTACCTGCATGAGGCTAAATGATGTTGTTTTTATAGGGTTAAAAACCCTGTATTGGGACACATTTCTACTCTAGGTATGTTGTAAAGTACCCAAGGATAGGACTTGAGATGTGACCACTGACTGGCTTCATGGCCTTGTGGACACCTGTCTTTGACAACCTTCCAAACCTGAAGGTTAATAAGATAAATTTCTTGAAGACTAGGGGGTTCGGAAGGAACTAAGATGCTAAAGGGCTTGGACTAATCCTGAACCTCAGTTGTTGCTGAACTTAGCTAATGTTGAGCAGTATCAGTAGTCCCCCTTAAGTGTTAGAATTTGAAGGCTTCATAGCTCAAAGAGTTCTTAAGTAGGGCTTGATGAGCTTGATACTGTGTGCCTTCATTTAGGTGGCAAGTTTGAAATTCGAATTTCAAGTAGAGGGGACAGGAAGGTTTTACGTTGCTTCTAGACTGACCAAATGTGACATGTCACTGCTTCGTACGTAACCATCTATCAAATTCATATGAGACCATTGCACTCTTCCATGTAACGACACCCTTATTATAGCCTATCCATTTTAGCCACATGGTGAGGCATTCGGTGGAGTCATGATGAGCCATTAAGAGTTATGATGAGCATTAAAGCTAGTGATGGTTATTGTTTCTAATTGTCAGCCTTAAACCATTTCACTCTGGTCTTTAATGCCCTTAGAACGTCTATATAAACCTGGTTTCTTCCTGTTTCTTCATTTTTTGATTTCTCTAATTTCCTTTTCTTCTAATTCTTCATTTTCTTATTTGCTTTCTCTGTTTTCTATTCTTCACTCTTTTGTTCATTTTCTTTCCTGTTCACTACAATGGATCCCCTACAAAGACAACCAAAAACATTTTCTTGAGGTGGAGAAGCCTAAAAAATAGAGAAAGAACTAGGACACTATAACCTATCTAAACAACATAATTGGGCTGCACATGAAGGACATTACTCCTATGTCCTTTAATTTTAGAGCTTTCAAGGAGAACATAGACTCCATGACTGGGTTTATGCGTGTCAATCTTAAGCCTCTGAATGCTAGAATCTTCTCAACCGACACAACAGTTAAGTTATCAAAAGGGGATTGAGACTATATATGGTATTACAACAATCTCATTAGGGGCCTACTCTTTCCCCCTTCTCCCTTTTACTGTCGGTGCTTTAAATATTTCCAGGTCAACCATATGATGTTGACGCCAAATTTGATCGAGGACCTCCACTTCTTTGAAGTAGCTTGATATGCCCTGGGAATTAGTAATCTAAGTGTGAAGATGTTACAGGCTTTCTTCAACCTCTATGTCTCCAGTAAGCCATACATATGGTGTTCCCAAAATAAGATGCTACGAACCTTGTTTGGGGCTAAGGAAAATAAGTTTGATGATGGGAAGAACAAATTTTTCAAAGTGAGAGTACTGAAGTCCTTTATGAGGGGCCAGATGGGCTTCAGGTTCACTGGCAAGTATAGAGGATTGCCTAGGGTGGAGAAGCTAGAGAAGACTCTGACCCTGGCCAATTCCTAAGGCATCTGAGCCCTTGCCTCCTATCATCGTCTCTTCGATCGAGGCTTGATTTTTAGCTCCTCCTACCTTCGCCACACCGACGGGTCCTACTTCCTACCCCACAATGTATGGAGGTCTGTTAGTAAGTATTCTTTTTCTGTTGCTTGCTAATAATTATTATTTCTCTTCTTTAATTGCTGCTAATGTTGAATTTTCTTGTAGAGCCCTTGGTGGATCAAAAAGCTAAGGCCATCTTGAAGGACGTGGCCAAATCGATGGTGGATGCCTTCCCAGAGGCGAATTGACCACCCCTTTTCCCTGTAAATAATAAGACATTCGTACCAATTCAGTGCTTTAAGACTGGGCTACTCAGGCTGTGGACCTTAGAAGAATGTCAGGTTGTCATGGCTTCAAGAAACTGGAACATAGAGGCATTCAAATATCGTTACTTGAAGAATTTTTAGGCTGGGAAGGAGGATCTGGAGTCTTCATTAGAGCACGAACCTTTCATCCTTGCCATTACTGTAACCAAAGGTGAAGATAAAGAAGTGGCAGGTCCTTCTGTAGGCGATGTGGAGGTAGCCATGGATGAGCTGGAGGAGTCCCTTGATGTGCCTTTGGTCTAGAAGAGGGGGCCAAGTACTGTTATCAAGCCTACTGAGGCCAGGCTAAAGGGAAAGAAATTGAAGAGGCTCCGTTGGGCACCTGTAGAGGTTAAAGAGGCTATGGTCCCAATGGAGAAGGATCCCTTCTGGTTGGGATAACCAAGGAGATATCCCATCAATGTTCAAAGTGGGGAAGTGGATAGGATCATGAAGGATGATGCTACATTCGTACAAGTCCACTGTCGAGTGATGGACTTCTTAGATAAGACGGCTTCCAACCTTTGGTCCTTTCATAAGTTAATCAACTAATACTACCAGCACGTCCACATGGTGAAGGATGGGGCTTTACTGGCACAACAGTATAAGAACTTTTCGAAGCCTCACCCTTCATAAGCTTTCAAAAATTTGGCGTAGTGGAGTGCCCTCACCCTTGGGGACTTATCAAGGGCAGCTAAAGTAGCAGAGACTTTGGCTAGGGAGATAGTCTAGGGTCCTCCACCCTAACCTTCTTCTGAATAACCCCTTCAAGGTAAAAAGGGGCCTTTATTCTTTCTTCTTTTCTTTTCCTTTTCTTTTTTTTTTTATTACACTAACTTTATTATAGCTTTATGTGTAGGGGACCACATAGTTGGTCCAGTCGACAGGGCTGAAACAAGTGCCCAGTCTAACTTTATCCCTCCTAAGGCTGAGCCTGCTACTTTAAGGGATATAATGGAGACCTAAGGAGTTATATGGGCCTTAGAGTCTCTTCTGAGGTAGTTGGAGCTTTCGAGGGCTGTCCAGCAGGTGAGCGAGGTGCAAGAGGCGAACCCATCAATGGCTTTGACCCCTATTGAAGATTAACCTGATTTGAGGGGGGACCTTTCTAAGGAAGCTGAAGACTTACCTACTACACCAGTGAAAGATGAAAGAGGCATTAATGTTGGGATATTGTTTGAAGCCCTTATAATGGAGGGGAGGGTACATATTGATGTTTGTGGTGACACCCTCCCCATCCCCTCAGCCTATGGGGGGAATCTTTACGCTAACCTTCCTTAAGATCTCTTTATTGAGGATGGTTCCTCAAAGCATGCACATCTCTAGAAGTTAGGCTCCCCATTCATTGAAGGTACTTTATTCTTTCTGAAATCCCTTTTCTTTTTACTAACTTTTCTTAACTCTCTTTGTCTATAGAAGGTGGCAATTCATCTTAATGGCCTGCTTCATAACTTGGAGGCTAGATGGGCCTCAAATGAAGCACTGGAAAAGCAAATGGCCATGCTTTAAAGGGCCCTTTAAGAAAAGGATAAGGCCTTAGTCACTAAAAGGAAGGTTTTTCAGGCTCATGCTGTGAAGTTTGAATCCCTCCAGAAGAAGCATGAAAAGTTAGAATCTGATAATGAATTCTTACGGTAGAAGATTGAGGCTTTAGAGGTCAAGAACACTAAGCTTAAAGAACACTATTAGAAGACATCTAGTGAAGCTCAGAATTCAAGTGAGGTAGCTAATATATATATGACAAGGTTGGAGGCCTTAGTGGAGAAATTACCCTATCTGCTGAAGGAGGAAGTTTGTAAATTTATTGAATCCCATTTTTTTCTATGGATGGTATAGTGTTGAGGTAGTCCAAAGGGGTATTGAGTTGTACCATCAAGCCCTGACCTTAATATTTGAGAGGTTTCCAAAAGCAAGGGCTCATTTTAACCCCCTGGTCATAAAAGGAAACTTGCTAAACATCCAACTTTCTAAGTATCTTGACAACATGGATGCTCTTGATCTCGCATTCTTAGATTGGATACCTTTGGTCTATGATAATTCAAAAGACCTTTAATAAGTTTCTTATTCCTACCACTCTAGTGAGGATCAACTACCTATCAGTATTTTTCTTCGACTTTCACATTAAGAGGCTAGCACTTCTTAAGTCCCTCCTTCATAAGGTCATCACCACTTGTAGTTGTACTTGTATTTTTGTGATTGTAACATTTACTTTCATTTATATTCATTGTAACATTTTTCTTAAATGACTATTCTTTGTCAATAAAATTTATCATTCTTTCATCCTTAATGTGTAGTTTGGTTCTTGTTTATCTTCAATTGAACCTTGCCTTAGGCTTCACTTTTAATCTTCAATTGAACCATGTCTTGGGCTTTGCTTAGCATTGTAGTTTTATTTTGTTTACATTGTAGGACCTCATCTAGGAGGTTCCTCGCTTTTTTTTCTTGACAACTCTAGTCTTAACTTGTTCAGTTTGCAGGACCTTATCTAGGAGGCCCTTTGCCTTTTAAGTAATGTTTAGCTTCTTAACTTGTTTGTCTTAGTGCTTCATTTTTAGTATTTCTCACTAGTCAAGGTTGTGCTTAGATGCCGCCCTCAGAGGGTCTTTAGCCAGTCAAGGCTGGACTTAGGTACCCCCTTTAAAGGGCCTTTGGCTTGTCAAGGTTGGAATTAGGTGCCTCCCATTAGAAGGTCTTTGGCTAGTTAAGCTAGACTTAGGTGCCCCCCTTGAAGGGTCTTTGGCCAGTCAAGACTGTACTTAGGTGCCCCCTTTAGAGGGTCTTGAGCCAGTCAAGCTAAACTTAGGTGCCCCTTTTGGGAGGTCTTTGGTCAATCAAGCTGGAGTTAGGTGCCCCCTTTGGCGGGTCTTTTTCCAGTCAAGATGGACTTAGGTGCCCCCCTTTAAAGGTCCTTTGCCAGTCAAGGCTGGACTGGTCTTTGGTTAGTTAAAGCTGGACTTAGGTCTTTCTAGCTTCTTAAGGGTTCTAGCATTCTCCTTAGCTCCTTGAAGTTTGATGTCTTTTGTAGCTAGTTTCCCTTTGGAGGATCTCTTATACTTTCCTTAACTTCTTTCAACTATGATGTCTTTCTTTAGTCTTCTAAGCCTTGTTGTACTCCTTGGCTTCCTTGGAGCTTCAGTATTTTGTTTGAGCCATACCCTTTTGAAGGGTCTTTCACCTGTCAAGCTAGGCTTGGTGCCCTTCTTAGATGGTCTTTTGCCAGTCAAGTTCATCTTGGTGCCTCATCTCTAATGGACTTAGTGCCCCCCTGGAAGGTCTTTTTCCAGTCAAAATAAGCTTGGTGCTTCATCTCTAGAGGTCTTTGGGCTTGGTTCCTCATCTCTAGAGGTCTTAGTTCCCCACCTGGAGGGTCTTTCGCTAGTCAAGCTGGGCTTAATGCCTCATCTTTAGATGTCTTAGTGCCTCCCTTGAAGGGCCTTTTAACAGTCAAGTTGGGCTTGATGCCTCTCCTTGGAGGGTCTTTCACCAATCAACTTAGGCTTTGTGCCTCCCTTGGAGGGTTTTTTTCCAGTCAAGCTGGGCTTTGTTGCTTTAAACTTTACAATGTAAATAAAGGAATGCCTTTTCATTTCCAAACAAGAATAATAAAATTTTAGATGTTGTACATTCCAAATATGTGGCACTTCCTTTCCTTCCAATGTTTGCAGCTTATATGTGGCTAGGTCAATTGCTTGCTCCACTTAGAATAGGCCTTCCTAGTTTGGTGCCAACTTTCCCATGCCTTCTCTTCTTATGACTTCTAGGCTCCTCATCACCATGTCCCCTACTCTACATGCCCTACTTTTGACCTTTCAATTGAAGAATTTTGCAAGTCTATTTTTGTAAGCTACAGTTCTTATAGAGACTTATTCTCTTTGCTTGTCTAGCAGGTCCAGGTCAATCCTCCTCTCTTTTTCATTTTCTTCTTCTCAACAGTAGTTTACTCTATCAATTAGGATGCTTCAGTGTTGAAGGTGAGGGCACAGGGAGTTTCGCCTATCGATTCTTCGAAGGTTGTTCTATAAGCCCATAGCACATGGTACAACTACTCTCCCCAGTTTCTTCCATATTCTTCTAGCCTTCGCTTTAGCACTTGGATAATGGTTCTACTAGTGACCTCAATTTCCCTATTTGATTGAGGTTGGGAAATCGAGGAAAAATGTTTCCTTATGTTAAGACCTTCATAAAAGTATCTCATCTTAGCGTAGTTGAACTACCTTCCATTGTCGATGATGATTTGGTGACGTACCCCGAACCTATATACAATGTTTTTCCAAATAAACATCATCATGTTCTAAGTTGTGATTACTGTCAGGGCTTCTGCCTCTACCTATTTGGTTAAGTATTCCACTGCTACTAGGAGAACCTTCTTTTCCTTGTTGGTTATTGGGAAAGGTCCTATAATGTCTATCCCCTATATGGCGAAGGGCCATGAACCATATATGGGTACCTGTTCTACTGTTGGAGACTTGCACAATTGGCAAACCTTTGTCATGCTTGACATTTCCTTATCAACCTCATGGTGTCTTCCTTTATGGTGGGCTATTAGTACCCCTGCCTAATGGCTTTGACTGCTAAGGTCTTTCCTAGCACATGTATTTCATAAGCACCCTCGTGCATCTCTCTCAACACGTATTCTACTTTAGTGGGAGTCAAGCACCTGAGCCATGGTAGAGAGAAGGATCTTTTATAGAGGATCCCATGATATATGGAAAAAATGAGAGCTCCTTTCTTTGACTTTCTTCACCAGCTTCGGGTCTTCAAGGAGCTTGCCTTCTTCTAAGTAGGCTCTTATTGGGTCCATCTAGCTGGATTAGGTCTATGGTCATAACTTATTCATGCTCTGCTGTGAAAGGCTGGGCTAGAACTCCTAGAAATACCCTTCTTGGAATGTCAACTGGATGGGTTACTATGAGCTTACTGAGGCTATCTGCTCTGCTGTTGTCCCACTTAGGGATCTTCTTGAACTCTACCTCAATCCCCTTCTCTTTCATCTTCTTTATCTACAAGTCGATCTTTTCTAGATATTTTACCATATCTGGATGCCTAGTTTTGTACAGGCCTTCGACATGTCCTAGTACCAGTTATGAATCACTGCAGATGTGTAGTGTCTCCACGTGTAGGTGTTCGGCCACCATAAGGCCTTAAAGAAGAGCTTTATACTCAGATGTGTAATTGGTTATGGTGAAGCCCAGCTTCATTGCAAATTCAATGACCACTCCCTCCTCATTCTCAAGTACCACTCCGACTCCACTGGCTCCTTTGCCACTAGCTCCATCCATGAACAACTCCCATTTAACCTTTGGGATCTCACCCTCAGCCTGCTCTTGTGATTTGCTTCCTAATTCTGCATCTGCTAATAATGAATACTCTAAAATGAAGTCAGCCAGGACTTGTGCTTTGATGGATTTTTGAGGCCTGTATTTGAGGCCATATCTATAGCCTAAAATAGTAGCCTTCTAGAAAGTTTTAGCTTGTGCAGGAGCTTTTATAGAGCCTTGTCCATGACTACCACTCCTTAATGTTATTCTAAGTAGACTTTAAATTTTCTTCAAGAGAGCAACAAGGCATACAGGATTTTCTCTAAGGGGTTATAGTTCAATTCTACTCCCTGTAGTACCTTAATAAAGTAGTATACTGGTTTTTGGAGACCTCCTTCTTCTCGAACCAGCACTGAGCTGACAGCGTGTTGCAAAGATGAAAGGTATACCAGGAGCTCTTCTCCTCTGAATGGCCTGCACAAAAATTTTTTTGAGGCTAGAAAATTCTTTAACTCATCCAGAGCTTGTTAACATTCCTCTGTCCATTCAAAGCCAACACTTTTTCTGAGCTACTTAAAGAATGAGAGGTACTTCTCTCCAAATTTGGATATGAATCTATTTAAGGCCACCAATCTACCTATCAACTTCTAGACCTTTTTCACATTCCTTGGGGGGATCATCTCCAAGATGGCTTAGACTTTTTTTGGATTTGGCTCTATCCCCCTTTCACTAACCTTAAAGCCTAGGAATTTTCCTTAAAGAATGAAGAAGGCACATTTTTCTGGGTTGATCTTCATTCCATAGGCATTCATTACTCCAAACACTTCCTTTAGGTCTTCAACATATTACTGAAAGCTCATGCTCTTGACCACTATGTCATCCATATAGGCTTCAAGACTCCTTCCTATCTACTCCTTGAACATTTTATTGATGAGTCTCTAGTAGGTGGCTCCAGCATTCTTTAGTCCAAAAGGCATGGACATATAGTAGTAAGTTCCCCATTCTGTAATGAATGAAGTCTTCTCCTCATCTTCTTCATCCATTCTAATTTGATGATAGCCTTGTTTAGCATCAAGCAGTGAAAGATATTTATATTTGGCAGTTGAATCAATTGCCTAATCTATCATAGGTAGTGGATACGAGTCTTTGGGACATGCTCTATTCAAATAAGTGAAATCCACACACATAAGTTAGTCGTCATTGGCCTTCTTAACTAGCACTACATTGGCATGCCAACTAGGGAATTGGTGGGGGATTGTTGTCAGCTTCTCAATTTCTTCATCAATGATTGCTTGCCTTCTAGCTCCAAAGCACCTCTTCTTCTATTTAATGGGTTTGACTGTTGCATTGGTCCATAAGGAATTTGTGGGTAATTACTTCTAGGCTTATTCCTAGCATATCTAAGGAGACCCATACAAAAGTTTTAGTATTGCTTACCAGGAACACCTACCCCTGCTTCTTTTCCTATAAGCTTAAGATGGAATTAATCTACAAGGTTGACTATCTCCAGCAACATCGAATGGTTCTACCTTTTGTGCAGATTCACCTTTAGTCTTTGCCTAGGCCTTCTGGAGAGCTATCTCAACAATATTTATCTCTTCTAGCTCCAATGATACCATCTTCCTCTTTCGGTCAATTTTCATGGTTGTTTTAGGCGCTTCATCACCATAGATATGCAAATTTGATCCATCAAAGAGAGGAACAATTAATTTGCATCTTCTGATGTTTACTGAGGCATCTAAGTCCCATAATAATTGTCTTTCTATCAGCACATTGTAGGACATTGATAGTTTTTCCATAACGAAAATTGTCATGACTGCTGAAGCTTTAGGGGCTCTCCCTACTGTCACTAGTAGCTCGATAGCGTTGACTATCAGAATAATGGCTTTGTCCAATGTGCGCACTGATACCTCAAGTGGCTGCATCTTGAAGCTGTCAATCCCCATTTGAGTGAAAGCCTCCTATGACAAGAGGATCACAGAGCTTCCAGTATCTATAAGAATTCTCTAAACTTGATAGTTAGCCACCACTACTATGATTATAATGACTCCAGCCTTTCTTGTGGGTTTGCTTACTGATCCTACTGCCAGTTGCTTCAAGCCATTGAAAAAGATGAACTTTGAAGGTTCGTGGGTTCGAGCAGCTTCCTTTTCCTTGTTTCGACTGAGAGGTCTCCTTTAGCCCTCTAGTGAGGCAAAGGATATCTCCTATAACTTCATCTTCAATAGGTATAACCTCTGTTAGGTTCACTGGTCCTACCTGATAAGCTTTCTTGATATAGTTTCTGAGATATCCTTGTTGTATTAGCCATTTTATCTCTTCTAGGAGCGAGCGACAGTTATCAGTGGTGTGCCCATAGGTGTTGTAAAATTTGAATGAATGAGACCTGTCTCTCTTCTCTAGGTCTTTCATTATTGGCTTGGGCCCCCTCTAGAAGTCCTTGTCTTGGAAAGCTACCAAAACCACCTCTGGTTTGGCATTCAAGGGTGTAAACTTGGTGGGGTTGAATCCCTCCCTCCTTTGTGGGTTGGTCTGTCTTGGCGGGGGATTTTGTCTGCCAGATGATCCCCCGATCTTTGGCATCACATCTTCCTTCTTTAATTTCTTCTGGGATGATCTTCCTTTGGCTTTATTTTTTTTGTAAAACATGCTCTATTTGAAAGCATCACCCTGCTTTATGTACTCTTTAGTGATGGCCACTGCTTCATTTAGCATTTTAGGCAAGCTCTGGACTAAAGCTTTGAAATAGTCTTAGTGGATTGTGCACTTCGACTACTCTAGTCTCATCAATGTCTGTCACCTTCATTGTCTCTCTATTGAATCGGGTGATGAAGTCTCTCAGCAACTCTTCTAAACCTTACTCCACTTGCTCTAGGGCTTAGGTCAGTATAGGTATTTGTATCCTACTAGAAAATCACTTGACAAATAGATTCATCAGACTCCACAGTGAATCTATACTTCCTTCAAGTAAGTTGTCATACTATTTCATCACTACTCCTCCTATTGTGCCTTAGAATGCTCGTTAGAGTGCTTCATCTCTAGTGATCTGTAACTCCACTAAGTGTTTATACTCTAGAACATGCACCTTGGGATCTGGGCTGCCATCATATTTGGTCATCTGTGGCTAGTGGAACTTCTCTAGCATGCTCCTGCAGATTGGAGACTTAAGGTAGAGAGTAAAGCTCCTTCTTTGATCTGGCTTGGCTTCTGCCATTTCTTCCACATATCTTATGACTTCTTCTTTCAAAACTGCCCTAGACCCCTGGTTTCCCTCTTCAATTCTCTTATTTATGAGAGTACCTTAGCCTTCACTCTGAACCCCTATAGGATCGACTTCTGTGATCTTTTTCTCCCCTACTCCTAGCTTTGTTGGCTATAAATCCGTCTCCTATTGCTTCTTATCCGTCTATTCTTGGCCTTTCACTCCCTTCTCCCACTTTTTCTTCTCTGGCTAGCACTTCTAGCATTGATCTGATTCTACCCTTCCCTTATGTGGGCCCTAGTTGGTGGGGCTTCTGCTACATTAACAGGAGTATTAAAATTTAACCCTCTATTCACTATAAGTGGGCCATTGTCAACCTAGGCTAGTGGGTTAAGTGCTGGATTTAGTTGGAGTTGTAGGAGTAAAGGGACAAGGTTGGTGACTAGACTTTATAATGTAGCCACCAGATTTGAGGTTACAAGGAACTGTACAGGATGTGAAGCTGGTGTTGAAGGGCTTGGTACTTGATGTTACCCCATGAAGCTCTATAGAGTTTATAAGGAAGTGGCTAGATTGGTCCAGTCTGCTATTGGAGCTTTAATGCAGGTTTTGAAGATGATTTGGTTGGGAAACTCAGCGTTTCCCACAGATGGTGCCAAATGATGTGTGATAGGTTTCCTTATGATTAGAGTACGACTCCCTTAGTTAGATTTGAACTACCTACAAGAGAAAGAAGAGGTCAGGGGTGGTTGGACGTATGTCTGGCGTAAACCCTCCGATGGTCAAGTGAAAAATCTCTAGGGAGGGAACAACTCTTAAAGATGGAAAATATGAATTTTGTGCTTCCAAGTGGACTTACTTGCATGAGGCTAAATGATGTTGTATTTATAGAGTTGAAACTCCTATAATGGGACACATGTCCACTCTAGG
>CAOJBK012033919.1:0-12958 GCA_948294925.1 Codiaeum variegatum
TAAATTTCACTACATGTATATCATCTCTAGCCTTATGCAACAATATTGCAAAGACCCTTAGAAATCCTAGACTGGTTAGATTCAAACAAAACAACAAGGTTTAAAGTTTTGATTGCCACTAGTAACTTGACGCATCTTTTCCACTAATCATTCTACTTCATTATCATCTGAATACTTTGACCGACCTCTAAATCATCAGGTAAATTTTTAAGCTCCTGCATTTAAACAGTATTAGATTTGCTATCATCATCAATTATCTCATCTATCATCTTTATTTGTTCATGACATAGCACAAAATCATCATCCTAACCATCATCAACTTCTTTTACCATTCCAACGTTTTTTCCTCACTATATCGTATACGATAAGCAGAGGGGCTTATCTTTTGTAGAGAGAAAAAAAATCAAGAAACCTCAAATCCTATTATTTTTTTAAATATACTATAATTAATAGTGATTTTCTCATATTAATTTATTTCAAAATAAAGCAACTTTACTTTATTACAAAAAAGTTTTCTTTTTTTTTAAATCAAATGTTCATTTATATTTTTTTCGCAATTTAAGTTATTTTGTCGTAATTCTTTTTAAATAAAAAAATTAATTATATAAAAATATAATTAGTTATTTAGCTTTTTACGATTTTTCCTTGCGAGAGAATTTCCGATTTGTGGGATGTGCTCTCTAAGGTATAGACTTTGTAATATATTTTATTTATTTTCTTTTAATATTATTTGGTGAGCTCACGTAAATGAAGTTAGATGCTATAAAGATGGCAACTTAGTTGTGATATTTCGGTGCACTGTCTGATACTTGGGCTTTGCTTTTACTTGCAAAATAAAAATATAATTTATTTTATGTAAAATAATGATTTTAGAGAAATAAAAATTAATTTTATAATTATAAAATTAAAAAAAAAAACTAAAATTTCTCATTTTTTTATAAATTAGACAATTTTTAATAAAATTTATAGGTATCTAAATGTATAATAATGTTCTTATTATTTTAATATTTTTTATTAAAATATTGTTTTCATTAAAATCTTTGACAATTTTTTTTGTATACTTAAATTTTTTTCTTATACATATAAGAAGATTTGCAAAAATATAATTAAATTTACAAAAAATAAAAATAAAAAATTAATTTTTGCAAAAAAATACATTTTTTAATAACAAAATATAGTTACTTTATTTTGAAAATAAAATAACAGTAGAAAACACTATTAATTGTAATTTTTTATTTAAAAAATAATTATCAATTTAATTTAAAAGTATTTAATAAATAAACTTGAATTAAAGTTCCTCATATAGCTTCACATATAGTTTCAATTTCATATTTTAAATTAATTATATAATATCAATTATTTTAACTAATTTCAATTAAAATCAATAATAAAAAAATACCTTATAAAAAAATCTAAACTTGAGCAATTTAATTAGATTTTCATGTTATGAACATAAAAGTATAATTACTGTACAACCGAATCTTTCAAACACCATAAAGACTTGAAATCTTTAATAAAATCAAACCAAAAAGGAAATTATTCAACTGTTCATCATTATTATTTATTGGCATTGACATATTTTTAGTTACAGATGTGGTAGAACATTTTGACTCAATGAAAAATCTAATTTAATATTGGAGTGGGGGCCCAATCATAATGAAAATGGGACCATTCATACAGGTGTAAGGACTCGATTAGTGAATGGAATGAAAAGCACATTTGACCATCTTTACTTTCGGTGTGAGATTGAATTTTTAACAATTATAAGCCTTTGATCATTAAATTATTATTATTACTTATTATTTATTATTTTGGACTCTCTCACTTGGAAACAATTCAATAATTAAGTATTTAAGGAGGTAAAATTTTAAGGAAATGGCTATTTTTGTTATGTGGTTGGCCATCCATTGGAAAATCTATGTATAGAATAAATATTCCCTCCATTTTAAATTTAAAAAGTAAAGTCAAATATTTTTAATTGTTAAATTTTTTAAAAGATATATTATTATTATTATGAGTAAATGATATAATTTTTTGGTTTATATAACAAAAAAAAATATCAATCAAAATATTATAAAAAGTCAAATAGGACTAAGATTTTAGGATGAAAGTGTATATTAATTAATTCAATAACAAACTATTTTTATCATAAAAACAATGATATAGTAATTAAACCAAATAGATATTTAATGATATAGTAATTAAAACAATGGTAATATATTTGCGCTTGAGCCCCATGCTTGGTTATATAAGGTTTGGTCAATAATATTTTTGATTGTTTTAATGTGAATTCCTCCATTAAAATATAAACAAAATAGAATGGTAAGTGATTAATAAATTTATATATATATTTTTATATATTGATGTAGTAAAGTAAAATATTTTTGGATTTTCTCAGAGTACAAATTAAAAGAAATGATTGAATGTCAAATAAAGGAAATATAATTGATAGGACCCAAAAGTTAGATAGGTCAAGTCATCACTCGAGGTTTGAAATATGCTCGAAAGTAATTGCTCATCCATAAATGATAGGTTAAGGGTCGTTACTATAGGTCAAAATAGGGTCGAGTATATAGGCTAAGACTGTCAATTGGGAGTTGTGGCTTGAGATATAGACATTTACCTATCACTCGTAGTCGATGATGTGTCTTCCAATGTTAAGCTAAGAAATTTGTAGTCTTATGAGTTAAAGTATTCTGCATTAGGTCAAGAATGGTATTTTCAACTATTATTATGTGATACCTTTCCTTATGTTATGTTCTTTTTTTAGGTCACTCCCCCTTCCCTTATCTTGACCCAAAACTGATATCTTTTCATGTTTTAAATGTTAAGCATGGTCTTAAGATCCTAGGCATGGCATGATTGGCCTTTTAACCTGCTTGGGCTGATCTTTTAAGCATCTTTTTATCTAGATTCGGATTGACTTTTTCACAGTCTCAACTATACATCAACAGATATAAACAATACCTACTGTAACATTTTATATGTCATAAGGGTGAAAGATTGCATTCTTAGATCGATTTTAGGCTACCGAGGTTGGCCTATTTTGGTGGAAAATTTTCTTTTTGTGCTTTTTCTAGTAGATATTAACCTTGGGAAACTTTGAAAGTCCTTTTAGTTCAAACGTCTCTTCATCTGCCACTTGTGTCATATGTCGCATTTACCTTAGTAGCTGAAGGATTGCTTCATTAATCCCACCTTTTTACTTGTCCTAGTATAAATAAGGAGTCATTTTGTTTACTTTTACTTTTTTGCTACTTTTAAACTCCTCTGATTTCTCTATTTTGGAACCCTAAAACCTTCACAATGTCTTCTTTATCCATCAGGTAAGTAAAATTCCTCTTAACTTAGCCGATGGTTTTGGTTTTTTGGTCATTCTTTTTACCGTCTTGGTCATTCTTTTTTTCTTACTTGGTTTTTATCTTTTTAGAACCATGTATAAGACCGTCTTAGCTATCTCTCCTAAGAGGATTTATGAAAGTATGATTGTTGACAATGAACAATCTTTTTCTACCAAGGAATTCATTCTTAACCAACTGGTCTTTTAATCGGTCCTGAATATTTAACCCTTCCTAAGGATGATTTTCTCATCATCTTTTCCATAAACAATGTCCCTCTAGGTTTAGGCATTACAACAAATGCACTGCTTGGACTCAAAATAGTACCAATCATTCATGGCCTCCTATTAAAAATGATTTTGTTTAATGGCATAGGTGTCTCTCGATTTGTTTTTTAGGTATTTGAAAAAAAAGGTATTTTAGACCTTCTTAACCTAACTTTGACTCAGACCCCTCTTTATAAAAAACTACTATATCCTACTTTATTATTTTGGTCTACCTATAGTAATATTTTTGCCTTCCGTTTTGGGCCAATGTCTTCTATCTTGTATGATATAACATATCTTACTAGGGTTCCAATCTTTGGTGAGTATATTGATGCCACTTTAGAGATTGAAATAAGGGTATCTTTGAGATTTAGGAAGGTTGAGTCGGCCTACTATAATTTCCTAGGCCATCATAGGAAAGTAACTCCAATCCCTTCCGAAACTGAATATGCAGCCTTCTTTCTATATTGGTTGTGAAAATTCATTTTCTATATAGCCTTAGTCAAAGTCACTCAAGAATATTTCAAATTAGTTATAGCTTTTGCCTGAGGTAGATATTTGACCTACAGTCCATACATTTTGCATCAAATCTATAGTGGCATATATTCATTCCTAAATGTTGGGGCCCTCAGATTTTTGGTATTATGAGTGGCTTACTTTGGATCATCCAATGGTGGTTCTTGGCTTATTTTTCAAAGTTTAATTCCCATTCTCTTTATCCAAATTCTTATTTGGCTAAAACTTATTCTTACTTTATTCATTTCTCCGAGCTTATGAATCTTGAATGTAAAGATATCTTTAAATTTTTTATTCTACTAATAATTAAGATAATTCATTGTTTTATTCCATTTGGCCCAATTAATTTGGTCCATTTGGGACTAAGAATAGTTTTAGTGGCTAAATCTTTAACCTAAATAAAAAAAAATGATGTTGAATAGGATTTCTCACGAGTCAGTCCCCCTATATCTCGTGATCTCTATATTAGTGTTTAAATAGATCCCAAATGTGGTGTTGAGGTGTATTCTTCTCATCTTGCACTCTAAAATTTGATTTCACCCAAAGTATTCCTTATCCCTTGTGTTTTTGGTAATGATGGGCGTGGTGATAGACCTCAAACTCCCTTGTATAGGATTACTAAGATAAATGAACTAAACTATGAGAGGGAAATTACTACTACTTTTGATTTGTTGCTTGATTCTTCTTCAACCAACCCTTTGTTTTCACTCTGGTGGGATCAGGCTAAGTTTCACTCTTCAGGGACAAGTTTGATATTGCTTGGACTTTACAATTTGTCCGTACCCCAAGATAAAAAAAAACTGACATTACTTCTCATCTTGTGTAGGAACACAACCCTATTAAAAGTAAAGGTATTCTTCTTATCAACATTTACATATTTGAATCTTTTTATGGTATAAACTATGTCTCTAGGCTTGATTTTGTCTAAGAAGTTGGAAAGTTCCAAGAGAGATTAAAGAGAGAAAAAGTTAAGGATAATAGAGATAAGGAAGCTAGGAAAATGTCTTGGAAGTTAACCAAGGAAAATTTCTAGAGGGTCGGGGGTTTAAATATGTACATATTCTACCTGAATAGTTTTCCTTGAAAATAAAACATATTAGATGGCCTAAGCTTCCTTTGGCCTTATTTGCTATTTCCAGACTACTGCTTCAATGGACCAATCCTCATCCTAGTAAAAGTATCCTGGTTCGAACTACATGTCTTTAAGTTGCCTGAAAGGCCACTAGTTAGTTGTTAGCCTATTTGATTTTTAATTTTTGATTATCGATTTCGAACTCCTTTACTAATTTTTAAATATGCAAAACAACTACCTTAGGGCATATTCTCAATATTGTAGAGTGTATCAAGAATTGTTCTTTGGCTGACATCCTTAATAAGCAAGAGAGGACTTAAAAACACAATATAAGTTCTTTTAAATTGTGTAGCTCTTCCTTTTGGTTTTTGCCTTCTCATTTTTAATTTTCTTAGAACCTCTTCTTCTAAAGTTTCCACCTTTTAAGGGCCTTTCAAAGTTTAAAGTTCCATTCCTAATCAGTTAGAAGGAAGCTTCTCAAGATGGCTCTTCCCAAGGGGGTTCTCCAAGCAGCTCCTAAGTAACTAATAGCCAACCACTGTCGACTGATCACAACAATAGGAGGGATTGTGAAAACTTAATCGATTATTTAAAGCATTCTAAGCACTTTAAACATTCCAAGAAGTCGAGCTCAAAGTATGATAAGTGCTTAAGCCATACCTTGGTCCACAAGTCTAAGAAATTGAGGCATTCAAGCAAGAGCCTATAGGCTCAAAAACTCTTGTGAGTAGAGAGAAGGATCACCCCTAGGATCAAGTTACCAATCTAACTTCACAACTAATGGAATTGAGTGGCAGTGCCATCCCTTCTTCTACTAGTGTAGATGCTTAGTCATTAGTACCAAAACAAATTGGCACTTTGAAAGGTAGATGTTTACAAAATTGTCTATTTTGCTAAAGTTATGTACTATTCTTTCCCTTTTTTTTTAGAGTTTCTAGGATTCTTCACTTAATCTTTTTGACAACAACACTAGGTCCCCTATTCATCTGACCAAGCCTTTAGAGAATCCTATTTTTGAGTCTTAATATACTAAAATGACGTTACCAAGAATTATTTGGAGTGGTTTTCAGTGGTCCAAGCAAAAGGTCTTGAGTTTGTAATTGATCTATACCTAATTGACTCTACATCATTTTTTACTTAGTCTCTAATTTTGACCAGACGTTACCTAGGTATCAGCAAGCTCTAAAGATGGAGAGCAACAACTATAATGCCTTTGATCAAATAACTTGTTTAGATAATGAACTATCAGAGTTAGCCTAAGAAATGGAAGTTAAAGGCCAATAATCATCCACTCTGAGTTCCAACCTAGCCGAGGAAATAACACATTTAGAGTTTGATCTTTATAAGCTCTAACCAAAAAAATTCGAGGTTGACAAAAAAATTATTACCATGTTTCCAAGGCAAAAAATCTATCCAAGACTATTTAGATTAAGATAAAAGATCATTATGAGAAGGACCAACTGTTTCATTGTTTGGAGAAAGACCTCTATGGTGCTAAAAAATCTTACACTGAGTTTACCAATAAATTTAACAAACTTTTTAATCTTTTAAATGATCTTTGGACTTGATGGCCATATGCATTTGAATTGTCCTGAATGGACTTTCATGTAATATTTGAATAAGTCCCCAAGGGCATTATTTTTGTATCATCAATTAAGGGACCCCCAAAAATGATATTTATCTTATTGTTGGTCAAGTGATCGATTTCTTATCATGATGCATATTGTTTATTATGATTTTTTGTTTTGATATCGTATTTCAATTTTATTTTTGTTATATGAAAGTGCAAGCTTGAACATTGGCTAAGAAACCAAAAGCCATATTTTCTTAAAGAAAATTCCAATTGTATAATTAACTATACAATGGACTGTTTCAACCAAGACATAAAATTTAGATGGAAGATAATTTTATTAATCTTAGACAAGAGTTTATATAATTGGTCGTTTTATAGAAAAAATTACATAATTAATTCAATTGTTCTCTAGTTTTAGAAAACTATAACTGATCCATTGACTCCTACAAGATGATCTATGTATCTTTAAAAATTTCCCATTGGTTAATCATCCATAAAGCTTTGCATCTTCATCAAATAATCAATATGCACCATTTCCTTTGATTTCCTTAACCATAAAGGGGCTTTACCAATTTGGTGACTATTTATTGAGATCAGGTTATCTGTCCCTAATTGGTAATATAACCTTTCATACTAAATCAACTACTTTGAATGCCTTTAACCAAACTCTTTTATTGTAAGACCTTGCTACCCTTATCTTCTAGAATTTAATTTTATTCAATGTTGCAATTTGTTCATAATCCAGATCATCTCGTTCTTGATACATCGCTTGCTCATATTCATTAGGAGTTAATCCATCTTAGTGACTTCTTATGATGGACTTAATTGTTCATTAGCTGGGATCATGACATCATATACCAATAGATTAATTTATAAGGATTTGTATTCAAGGAAGTTGTGATCTTGTTCTAAGGTCCTATAGAGTGTACCTGAGTAGTTCATACCATTCTCTAGGGTTTCGGTCAATGATTTTCAAAATAACCCCTTTAATCAATTTGTTACTTATCTTGGATTGACCATTTGACTGAGCACAGTATGGGGTCAAATATAGTAGTTTAATCTCATACTCATCATAAAACTCTCTTATCTCATCCCTAGTGAATATGGTTCCTTAGTCTATAGTGATGGTTTTGGGTACATTCATCATTCTTACGATATAATCTTTAATGAACACTATGTTAGCCTGTTGAATGACACTTTTAAGTAGTATGGTTTCTACCTATTTAGAGGAATAATAAATTACTAATAAAATAAAGCAATGATGCTTAAATGGTGAAGGATTGGTTTTCTAATGACATTCATAGCTCAACCCTGAATGCCAGGGTTTTATGATTATATTAAACTTCTCAACTTGAACCACCTGAATCAAACCATGTTTCTGATAGGTCTCACAACTCTTAGCATAATCCATGCAATCTTTTTTCCATTATAGGCCACTAATACCTATGTTGTTATAGTAGTTGTTTCATGAGTTTTCTTGAATGATATGCCCTAGTTACCCCATTTATGTACTTCAACAATCACTAACATTCTTCTTTAGGTCCCAAGCAAAGTAAGAATTTCCCTCTATGTCTTTGATATAAAACCCCTTACTCTTATAAAAAATGGAGCTAAAAAACTCTTCATATGATTTGCATCAGTCAATGGATCTTGCAGTTATTCTATTAGGGGCTTCCTCAAATCTTGAGTGATATGGATGGTAAATATTCATAGATGCTTTACTTTTTACTTTTAAGATGATTAATCCTTTTAGAGCATAAAACCTACATCAACCTATATTCCAGTGGTTTTTCACTAAACCACTATAAATATTTAGATGCCCCCTAGGTGAGATAGTTAGCTTCTTCAATGGTTGCTCTAACTAAATATTCTATAGAAATGCATTCAAAGTTATCCAATAAGTGCATTACTTTGTTACAATATGGCTATAGGAATCTAGGATCACACTTATCTTTCCTAGATATCCAATTTATGACCAACAACAAATCTCCTTTTACATCTATTACTCTTTCTTTTAAATTTTCTAGATCTCATGGTTGATGATTAAGGCCTCATATTTGGCTTGATTGTTAGAGCAAGGAAAACCTAGTTTAAACCCTAATTTGGTGGTGAAGCCCCAAGTGAAAATAATACAATGCTAGCTCTAGTTGAATGGTTACTCCTTGATCCATCAAACTACATTTTGTAATATGATGAGGTGGTAAATACATAATTAATGTCTCATTTTTCTTCTTGAACTAGATGGTTGTACTAGGACACCTAAAAGTTGTCTTGATTACATCATCTTTGACAACTTTTATTTAGTTATGCCTTGAGTGGCCATTTATGAAGCTTAAAATAATAGTTGCTAGTGTTAAGTCAATTAACGTGCCAATGATAGGCATGGTTATTCTTCTTTTATTACTATTGTACTCAAGTTTCTAAAACCAATAAAAATCCTCAACTTTTTATTTTTTCTTGATAATAGGATAATATTAAGAAAGTCATTCCACATATGAAGTTAATTTGATAAATCTTGCCCCTAGTAACCTTTCATTTACTCATTTATTTGGGTTTCAACCTCGTTCGATACTCAAAGTATACATTGCTTGAATGTTTTATATCCTAAACTTATTGAAAGCTTATCTTCCACTAGAGCTTAGTCAAGACTTGACATTTCATCATACTTGTAAGAAAAGCAATCTTTGTATTCTATGAAGAATGGCACTAATCTTGTTGTAGGATTTGAACTAAGATTGGAACTAATGTAGATGGGCCATGGTTCAACCTTAGTTCTAAGACTACTTTCTTTTATAGGGTGTTGAACTTTAATTGGATCATCTTTTAACTTTTTATTTTATAATTCTAAGAAGACTAAAGAATTTTGATCATCATCTTCATAGGTACACTCGAATGAGAAAATATGCTCTTGGAACAATCCTTAAAGCTTTTTGATCATCGCTTTCTACCTTTTGGAAATTCTTATCATCATCATGTCTTAAGAGGTCGGTGTTTGGCCATTATTTAGCTGAATTAAAATAGTTTAAGACATTTCTTTGACAAAGATTATCTTACATTCTAATGCCCTTTTTGAGGATAATAAGGATGGAGTTCTAAGATTAGAGTCATAACAAGTTCATCTTTCATGTACCACCTGTTCAAATAGGTTAGGATCAATATTCGCTATTGATATAAATCTGCAAGTGTACAAATCATTCCTATAGTTTAGTGATAAGTATAAGAGTATTGTCTCCCAAGATAAGGATGATAAGTACCAAGTTTGTGTTTTTGACTGTTATTTAAACGATTAAATTTGAGTCAAGGATACTAAACTAAATAAGCAATTGCAAACAGTAAAGAAAATCTAATGATAACAAACATTTAGGAATCGGGGTTCATTGCACAACTCATTATTATTCTTTAACTTAATTTTAGATTCTCTCTTCTCACTTGAATGCTAAACCTAATTTCCCTTAGCTAGATAAAAAGCTCTCCCGAGTCAATTTACCAATATTCAATCTATTCCTAATAACTACTCTCATGATACTAGGTAATAAAAAAAACTCATTAAGTAATTTGGAAATTAGTTTTGATGTCTCTTAAGAGTAATCTTATCCATAAGTATTATCTTTCCTAAGTTAATTGATTCCATGATTAGAGTTTAAATCTCAACTCTTTTAGTTTTGAAGTAAACCCTAAAATCTAAGATTTAGTGATAAAGTAAACTTAGTTTTAAGCACAAAATCAATTAAAGTTATTCAATTGAAAAATCCAAATCTATTAAATAAATCAATAACAATAAATCATTGTAGCAACTACATCCCAAATCCTAGATTAAGAATTTAGCTACTCATGTTTAGAATAATAAAAATAAAATCAAATCCAACAAATATTCTAAACATAATCATGAATAAAACAAATAACATAAAATAAAATGAAACATGAATAAAGTTCTAAGAATAAAAACTCTTGAAAGTTGGAGTGAAGAAATCTCCAATCTCAATCTTCCAATAATCTCTAATTGGTGGAATAGAGGCAAGAATTCGTGTTTAGATGATTATATATGGAGGCCCCTTAATCTCTTAAAATTAGAGTTTTTCTTGAGATTTTTTCATGTCTAAAATACCCTTTAAAAGCTGGAAATAAAGATAAATCTTGTAATTTTCGTAGGTACAATTATGCACAGTCTGTGCATAATTTCCAGCATGACTGTGCAAAATTTCAGCATAACTTGGACATCTTTAAATTTATTAGCATAACCTGTGCAAAATTTTCAGCATCACCTATGCACAGTTAAAAGCTCTCTTTTTCACCTCCAAAAAGCTTCAAACTTCAATCCTTTGATTCCAAGCTTTCTCAATCAACTTCAAACTATATTTTTCTCCAATTTATTCTAAAAAATGCTAGAAAAACTATAAAACACTAAAGAAAACATAAAATTGAACAAAATTAAAATAACTAAAATAAAGAAAACAATATGGTATTAGTCTCTAAAATTTAGTTAATATTTACCATAAATTGCTCAAGAAAATATATCTAAATTTAAGTACATCAGCTATCTCAAAATACCCATCCTTAAATAAGACATGGTAACTAGTTGGTTAGATTTCTTTATTGACTTTGAGTTGAATTGTTACATATCCCTCAGTGAGTTTCTTACCCTTGGCAAGTTATGTAGAGAAAGCTTGACCTTTGGCAAGTCACCTTCTAATAACCCCTATTTCTTGAATGCTCTAAACGGTAAAATATTGACTCCAATGTTGTTATCCACCTTGATGTAATTAATAGGTATACAATTGACTTGACATAAATATAATGATGTCGAATATGCCTAGCTAGACATCATTGTGGCTGCTCAATGATAATGGATGGTGGGATAAATTCTTCATCACCATCAATTTTGCCTTTTGGATATCCCATCTACTATAGATTGCTTACTAAGTTTACCTTAAAACTCCTTAGGTAAAATGGTGACCATGTTACAACTATGTGCCATTTTTGGTTTTGGTGTTATGATGACCGTGTTATGCTAATGCCAAGCCTTTGGCGTGGTTATTTCTTAGGGCTATTAATTTCCATATGCTCATGGCTCTGAGCTTCTAGACCTTGATTCATTTCAATGGGGTCTTCTATTGTCCCTTTTTAAAGGCTATACTTCATGCCTTACTCTATTGATATTACCGTTGCCTTCTCCTGTCACTCCATTCAATTGTCACCTCTAATTTACAATTGAAAGCTATACTTTGCAAGTCTATCTTGATCTTGTTTGATCCATATTTAGCTTCTCGATTTAGTTATTTGTCTTTTTTTACCAATTTAACTTTTATCTTGTTGTAGACTATATTATGCCTATACAACCATTCCTTTCATTCTTTAGCCTTTTGGCGCTCTCTTTCTTTTTGGTATTGTTCTTCCTTTTCACAGGCATGCTTTTGCTTCTCTGGCAAGTCCTTCCTTTTTGTGGATCATGCCTTGTGGCTTTTTCAAGCCTTCTAGCTTGTCATTGCCTCTGAAGTCTTTGTTTATGGGTTCTATTAAGAATTAGCATTTGATACCTTCTATTGGGACGTATAAAAAAAACACACTTTGAGAGCTTAAGGCTTGGGAATCTAGATTATGACTTTCCTACTAATTGGCTTTCTAGGGCCGACGCTTGAATGTTTTTATTTGTTTGGGTTGTGCAAGGGAGGCAATGCCTGATCTACCTCAATATAAAAATTTTTCCCTTGGCTACGTACTCGATCCTAGGATGATCTTTGAACTAAGGTTGTATTTGGCAGAGTTGGACAAGATAAAACAAGACAATTCTCATTTATCTATTAATTAGAGTATTTTTAAACATGGATAGGACTAAACAGAAATTACATCTTGTCCAGTCTGACTCCTTGATTTCAATCCTTCCAATTCATAAAGGATTGACTTGTTCAATACTTGGGTTTGAATTAATTAAAAATTTTATTTGAAATTATTTTTATGAATAAATTATTTTTAATAGATATAATTTTATTTTTATTTAAAAATTTAATTTTTTTTAAATTTTTTATAATTCTCGGTTCATTAAAATTCATCTTTAAATTGTCTTTAATACTTTATTTAATTTAAAATTTTATTGTTTATTTTTTACTTAAATCTCAATTAATAAAAATTTATTTATAAATTATTTCAATAATTTTAATGTTATTTTATTTAAACATTTAATATTTTACTTCTTTTT
>CAOJBK012034468.1:0-13292 GCA_948294925.1 Codiaeum variegatum
ATAGATGTGATGTTATGATTAAACAAGGTCTTCCTACCACACATACTCCTTTAGACATAAATTGCCTTATTAAGTTGGGTGTTAAAGGAGACCTTAGAAAATTGCTAAAACCCATATTCCCTACTTGGCAATGCCCCTCCACTTCTTTAGAAGTATATCAGGACCTTTTTTTTGGAGTTTTTCTCCACTTTGAATATAGATGATAATAGTAAGGGGTCTAAGTATAAACTCAGAGGGGCAAATTACCTTACTTAAGCTCGTGAGCTAAGAGAATATTTGGGAATACATGGTAATAAGGGAGAAATTGGCTAGCAGTACAATTGGAAGGGGACAACGGTTTGGTGGAACATAACAAATGGGTTAGAGTTGCCTATTAAGTAAAACATCAAAGCATCAGAAATCACTAGTGTGTGGATGAGGATGGCACTCAAGATTATAGTGACCTCATTATTGTGCAAGTTGAACCATAATAAGATCTTATGCATTGAGATATTTCTACTCGAGTGCTTGCTTAAGAATTTGAAGATCAATGAAGAGGTTTTTCTAATAAATGCTTGGAAGCACTATTTGACTTGGCTAAAAGGAAAACCACAGTTGGGATGGATTGTGATAATCATAGCGAATAAAGTTGGAGCATTTGATAATCATGTTTGTGAACCTTATAGAGTTGCGAGAAAGAAAACCGACAACCCCACCTTTGAAATATGGAAAAATATTGGGTTGGTTAGGTTTGATGGACGCAATTATACGCTTGATCCCGATTTCGCTCCACCCACATAAGAGGAAATAGGACGATGCACATAAGAAGTAGCTCAAAAGCAAGGTGGTGAAGCTTCTAGCAATGATGAAGATATTGAAATGCAAAGAATTGAGGAGGAGGAGGAGGAGGAGGAAGAAGTCAATGATGAGGAGCCATGGTTCCAAGATGTGGTCATTGGCATGATTGATGAGAATTCAAGGAACTTGGTCAACTTTCGCCTTGAAGTAAATAGTCTTCTTGCTACTATGGACGATAAGATTACTACCATTAGGAAGAAGCAAGATGACCTCTACGATATGATGAGCAATTTTGTGAAGAATTTCAACAATCAACCACCTCCACCACCACAAGCTTAAACCTACTTTTTCTCTACCAAACCATCTTTTTATTTCTGTTTTAATAGTTTTTAAATCCTTATGGTACATTGGATATTTTTGTGTTTACATTACTTATTTTGGTACATTGGCTTTTAAAGCTCATTTCCTTTTGTTATGGTTTAGTTATGACATTTGCTTTGTTATTTTGGATATTGTTTTTATGTTATGGATATTATTGCTTAATTATTATAACCTGTGCTATACTTATGTTATACTTGATTTCTTTTTCACCTTTTTGTGTGATGACAAAAAGGGGAGGGGGGGTATAGTATAGTTTCAAGCCTTATGATTTATGATTGATGTTTTATTATGGCTTGATTGTATATGAATTGCATATGAATTTGATTATTTATTGAAGTCATTTAACTTGTATTATGCATATATTTGGTGAACAAGCTTTTGCTTGAGTGCATTGAGATTCATGAATGTTGCATTATTATGCTATTATAAAACAGTTTTTAATGCAAAATTTTCATTAAAAAATATTGGCATACTGATAAGGGGAACAATGCCAAATTTTTGCACAAAATTTTGACAAATCTTTATGTTTAGTTTTATAGCATTTCATGGTTTTGCTTGAAACTAGACTAAGGTTTTGTCATCATAAAAAAGGGGGAGATTGTTGCTCTCCATATTTTGATGATTCCAAAACCTATAGTATAGTTATGTGTTTAAATGAAATGCATATGTCAAAGTGTGTTTGATTGAGCTTTTTATGAGCATAACATGTTTACTTATGATCATGATAATCAATTTTATGGCTATACACTTTAGATGAGCTAACATTTATTTTAGAAACAAAGTGTGTTCAAAAAGTGCAAAAATAGGTGGATGCCCCTGTATCTGAATTTGGATACTCTCGTATCCTATTTCGGATACCCCCATATCCTGGTCCATAAAGGATTGGGAAATCAGGGCTTTTGGATACGCCCGTATGGAGAAGGTAGGATATGACCGTATCCATTCCAATGGCTAGTTAAATTCAAATTCAACATTTGGATACCCCTGTATCCAAGTCTGACAGAGATGTTAAAGATGACATCATCAGTACTTTTTTAATATTGGAGAAGTGTCTTTGGCTTCAAAGTGGCATAAGTATATAAGGATACATCAAAAACAATGTAAAGAAGATACAAGAACCATTATATTAATTTTCTAACCTTTTGTTCTTGATTTCTTTGTACTAAAAGCTAATCTTTTATTGGTTCTTAAACCCTTGTTCTTCATTGTAACCATTTATGTTTAAGAAACCATTTAGCTAGGTTTTACTTTGTAAATCCTTTATCCTAGCAAATTGTAATCAAGGCTTTTGTCTTGTAACCAAGTCTTTTGACTTGAAAACCGGTTGTAAACCCTTGTATTTGGAGTTGTAGCTTCATTTGTAAAAGTGGGTGAAATCTCGGAGTACTAGAAGCGGTGAAGCTTCGTTTGGTTTAGTGGAACCTCAATCGGGTTGATTGAGAGAGTTGATGTAGGAGGACGGTACTTCAAACCACTATAAAGTGGATTGAGCATTTTCTTCTCTAACTCTCTTTTACTTATTTATAGTTTGCTCTGTTTTTTATTAGTGAATTGGTGATTTAAAATTGCTTGTTTGCTCACATAAGTTTTTCTATTTAAATCACGTTGTGTTATTAATTACAAATTGTTGGAAAAAGGTTTTGAAACTTTTAATTTGGATAAACTCATTTGAAAAACCTAAAAGTTTCTAAACCCCAATTTCCCCCCTTCTTGGTGTCCATATTTGGGACAACAATTGTTTAAGACCCATAGACCAAGTTAGAGATAGGTCGACAACTAGTTAATTTTGATTGAGTATTAAGTAAGTTAGTTAACTATATTTGTGTTTGTTCATAAGTATATATATGTATAATGATTTCTATCTAGTTGTTATTCGTATTGATATGCGTTGAATCATATGATTGTTGGAAATTGGAATTGTTTATTTTGTTTGAATGATTGATAATTAATATTGATAAGCTAGAATAAGTTATAATAATTGAAGGTGTATTATTGACAATGTAAAGTGTTATCTATATTGCTTAGTTTGTTTGAATATGATGCTTTTGGCATATTAATTGTATGATGTTATCACAATCTTAAGACGTGATATAAATTGATCGGACATGAAATGATAGGTTACTTAGGGTGGGTATATCCAATAGTTTTTTAAGATATGATTGATATAGAAACAATGATATATGTTGATCAATTGATAATATTTCTAGGCACCGCTATGTATGGGTGGGGGATATTCTAGGTAGTAGAAAATATCTTGTGTTGCTTATTAGACACTAAGATAATGCCAGGTTATCTAATGTCCAAGGTATTCTGATTTGATATATGTGAATGGATATGATATAAAGTTATGATGATGGATGGAAAATCATAACATTCTCAATTAATTAATTTAAACTTATAAATGTAAAATTATAGAAAGTGCATTTACATGTGAAATCTTGATAATTGTTGCGAATATTTTTGCTTGTACTAAATGTGAAGATTTTTCATGATTAGGTTTTCCTTGGTTGTTAAAAAAATCTTATATGAATGTTGTTTATTTGCTATATTTATGCATAGATAAATGTGATTACTATATATGTATATATAAATATATTTAATAACGTTTATAGAATATGCAACTAATCTCTTACCACCTTATTTTCAGAAAAATATTAGCAACGACTCTTTTTGCATAATTCAAGTCAAATTTATGATCTTATAGGTGGACCAACTGTCTAAACATGAATACTTTGATTCTTTGATTTGTTTATTAAACAATTGAAATGTTTAATTTCATTTATTCAATTGATTTAGTTAGTTATTCTTGCTGAAAGAGGATTGTTTATTTGAACTTTGAATATTGCACTTTGTTAAAATCTAGTTTTAGTAAAGGAAGTGAATTAAAATATTTTATTATGTTAAAAGATATATTTGATTTTATAATATTTAATTTCATGTTTGATGGTAAATTTTGTATTGAATGGTTGTTTGTATAGTAGTTGATTTGAAGAAGAGAGTTACACGCAACTTTTTAAAACCAATAATATGACAGTTGTAACTGTTTTCTCCATGAATCTGACACATCTGCCTACTTATTAATCAAGGATTAGTTTGCTGTTATAATCAAAGGATATGACTTAGTCATCACAGTATGAATTATAATCACTCTACTTTTTTTTTTGTTTTGTCCTATCATAATATACCACAAGAATGAGGAGAAAAAACAAGTGCAATTTATTTTCAAGGAAGAGAAGAGAGGACCTAACAGCATAAAATGAATTGCATAAACAATTGAAAATTCATTTAAATGAAGCTACACTATTTAATTCTTTCCTACATTCTCAATGGAATTTAACTACTACATTTATTTGAAGAAAGAAAAAAAAAAGATATCAAGGAAATAAAATGTCTAATTACAAAAGTAATCTGTAAGAGCCATTGAAAAATTTCTCTTTGTTCTACCTTGGAGATTTTGAAGAAAGGCATTTTCCACAAGAGACGAGCTTCAGCAATGCATGTGGTCTTCTCGCCCTAATTTTCAAACGAGAAAGCTGCACATTTTGAAAAGTACATAAGCAGCTTATTTAATCACATCACATCAAAATAATTAATTATTTTATATCACCAGATTATTTCTTTTCCACTCCAAATGTATGCATATCAGAAAAGTTCAATGGCTTATAATTAATATTGACTACTTACGGGGAAAAAAATATTAAACTGCATAATAAAGCATGAAAAACTTCTGAGGCACCTTCCTTCTATTTTCCCAGGTTGACAATTAAAATGATGATAAGTATAATAGTCAATTAATGCTTAACCTAATCTTGAATGCCATGCTAGGTAGTGCTGTTCCCCTTTCCAAATGGATGGATACAGCTCAGTGCATTTAGAAATTTGCTCAAGCAATACTTGTTATCCCTATGTTATGATCACATAGATTCTCAAAGACATTTCTCTTTTCAAGACCCTAAAAAGTGGATGCACAAAAATTCATCATTATTAACTAGAATATCATCCTGAAACCATATTTACCTTTCGACTGGTAGCTCTAGATGCTTTCCAACATAGCAAGCTTCGTGATCTAGGTTCCAGTCTCCTGTCAAGTTACAATTTATAAAAGCCAATCAAAGATTATGAAGATATTTGGTAATGAACAATGTACTACAAGAATTTATAAAAGGAGCCTACAAGCTAGTGTTACCTTCAGTATAATAAAATTACTATGAACTACTATTTTTCTTTATTAAATACTATGACCTTTTAATGTGCACTATTAACAATTGAAAAATAGTTTCCAGTTGCCTATGTAAGCTGTCTAACACGTTCAACTCCAAACAAGAATAAGAAATGACATGATAAGTGGGGTACGAGGAGGTATAGCACTGAAAATACATACAAGTTTTCTTGTTCAAGCTTTTCAGCTATAGAGACTGCTTTACGGTTGGACCATCCAGCTTGTTGTTTACATCCTTCTGCTTGCTGAATAACATGTGCAAGGGAAACCTTGCTTCTTACAAGGCTTTTACTCTGACTTAGCTTGCCATGTTTCCGTCTTTCAGGACTAGATTTCTTATGTGAAACTGCTAATTCCCCTACCCTCGGATGCTGTAAACCTCTTTTACTAGATTCCGCATTGTTATCAACATGTCCAGTACCCTTGGTTTCCCCAGGAGAAGCTGGTATTTCCTCAATTTCACCCCTCCCTGCATCAAAAGGTTCTCCTGCCCTAGGCATTATCTCTGGCAGTACATCCATCCGCAATGAGACATTCTTTGAAGCTGGTAATATATGAGGCACATTGAACCCTCCACTCATATCTTGATGTGAATCACATCTGATTTCAATGGTTACGGGAGATCCAAGAACGGACTCGAATGCTTGTAGAATATGAGTTCTAACCTTCTCCGCCTTCGACTTGGCGATGTGAGAACTGAACATCAACTGCACAGTTGGAGCTGAAAAGAGGAAGAATTAATTTGAGGAAAGCCAACTAGAGGCCATCACTGCTGTGATAGCTACTACAGATACCAACCATTGGAAAAGCAATAAGAGAGAAAAACTTAAGATTCTGTAGTTGATAGATCCATATAACATTAAAAGGGTAAAACAATCAGCTAGCCAGAGGATCCAACTAAGATTTCGAGTTAAAATTTTAATCATCTTCAATATAAACGCATGACAGGACAACTTTATAAAGGACTTATTATTGAATCTTTGGTTGGTCATTGAAAATGGAAGAAAGGGGATCAAGATATAGGACATGCAATCAAAACATAGAATATTAATAAACTCTTGGGGATGCAAGCACATCTGCTTAGAAAGCAAAGTAAGAAGTGTGACTCTTCAACTTCTCTGAGATGAGCTACCCCTTGGCCTTTCATGAACCAACAGAGAACAGCACATTGACATAGAAAATGATATACATGCATAACTAAATTTGGTATGAATATATACATTTTATTTTTTCAAATTGCTCTGTGCAACACCAGTATGTGTGCCCAAACTCATAATCTGACTGCAATTTAAAGTTTGAAACATCGACAAATTAGTATTTGTGTTGGTGACATCAGGACTCTAACCAGTTTTAAGATCTCTGAATTCAAAACTTTGCTATTCCTATAAAAAATCATTGAATCGAAGAGTATTTTACAGGTGATTCCATTAAAAGTAAGGAATCTGAACAGAAGCTTGTCAACATGGTCTAGCAAAAAGTGAATGTCAGTCTAGTTGCTAGACAAGTGTAAGAAATTTCAGACATTTTTAGTAATAAAGGAAAAGATATGTTGTATATAAAGACATTATGGCATTTTATTAATCAAATAAAGAACAAATATCACGATGAGAAAGCCACTGAAAAGATATCAGGAGGCGTCAAGCATGAAACATATAGAAACTTCAGAAAAAGATTTTCCAGGTCACCATGATTCAAGGTACTCCTGATTTGGATAATGAATGACAGAAAAAACTTCCAACATATTGAGAGAGAATATAAAAGTCTATCAACAACAATTTAGAAAATGAGTTGGCACATTTTACTGGATGGTGAAACTGTGGAAGCAATTGACTCTTAGGGTCTTTTTGCCATTTTTCATTTCCGAGGCCTGCATTTAAGCACATAAAGACTGCAAACTGGAATCCATCAACTCCAAATCCGCTCCACACGCCCGATCAAAGAGGAGCAGACAGAAAATGACATTTTAAATACACAAAAATTGAACAAATACAAAGTATAAACTATTGCTATGGCTTATTTAAATGAACAGGAAGATTAGAATTACCTGCACCAAAACTGACAGAGACGAGCTTTCCTTCCTGATACAAAAACTCTCTTATGCTGTTAAACTGAATCTTTCCAAGTACTTCTAACCAAATTTCTTCATAACCCTTACGGCTCTTGTCTGAAATCTTCCTGCCACTCACACTAACCGCATCGGAAGATGTCCTCTGTGGAGCTATCCCAGGCCCTGCACTTCGTTTCCTATCCAAACTAACACCATTTGTTGGGAGATTTTCCAATCTAACATGTGATGATAAGCCTCTCTCCTTATTAGGCATATCAGCAAGTTCACTACCATTCCTGGCTATATCCCTTCCATTTGCATGATTTCTGGTCAGAGGGCTATGATTAAAACTAGTCTCTGTAGATGAACTAGGCAGCATATACTGCTGATCAGGAGCAAGTTGGAGCAGTGCAGCTGTTAGCCATGTTAATTTGTCATTTGACATCCTAAGTTGTTTTTCAGCCTCTGATAAAGTTTTCAGGGCTTGCCGCAGCTTTTCCATATCTTCCTTGGACACTGGAACCAATAAATTTGCTGTGTGAGTTTTATACAGTGAATCACAATCAAATTTGAGATTCAGTTATTTTCAATTTTATTTTTATTATTTCAAAGAAGGGAGTGGGCGGGAGAGGGGCTTTAGAGAGATCCTGTTACACAAAAAGCTCCACAAGTTTACAAGTAAAAATGTGGACATTGATGACTTCAAAATTCAGTTAAGGTAGAGCATATAAAGAACAAATAATATAAATTCCCAAAAGGAAAATGGATCCTATATCAGCCATATAGCAATAAAAGAAAACGAAGAAATGAATATTGAAACCTACCTAACATTGCAAATGGATCAGTCAATCATCTATATACCAGAGCAACAAAAAATTTTTTGAACTCACATGGTTGTCGTCGAAAAAACTTCCTTCTACGGCTTTCTTTTGTGAAATCATAACTGCCAGCTAAAATATCAGTAATAACTGTAGCAAGTTGTGACATTAGAGCTAATGGCTCAACACCACTTTCCATTATTATTCTCAAATTCTTCACAGTGTTCACTGTGTCCGCAGATAATGCTAAATCTAGAAGATCCACCAACTTTTCATCAGAGATAAGCCCAACCTGTAAATAAACAAGTCACAGATATTAGGCAAATAAATAGCACTGAACCATATTTATTCACAGGATAATTTTTTTTCTTTGTTTATTTCAATCTTTTGTTAGGAGGACCGACGTTTCCATTGGTTTGAAGGGTAAAAGTGCCATAAAAATGTCCAAGTATCTATGAAGCATGGACACTTCTAAAAGGTTGGCTTATGCGTGTCGGACACTCCGGGGATACGGACACGGCGGGGACACAGCAAATATGTGTCCCCTCTTTTTTTTTTTTTAATATGGGGACACGGGAATTTTGAAAAAACTGGATTTTTTTTTTGTAAAAAAAGTCTTAAAATGTTACCCAAAAAAGAAAAGAAATAATGAAACCCTAGAATTTCGCTATCTCAATATTTCTTTCTTCAAAATGGAACTCTCATCAATTTCTTTCTCTCGATCTCTCTCTTTCTATTTTCTTCTTCTTTTTTTCAATTAGTTGCAGTTATTTTAATTACAAGAGTTGATAAACCATTACAAAATTTATATATATATAGTCGTGTCTCAGCCGCACCCATGTCATTTTTTTAGAAAATGCCGTTTCCTGCACCCGTACCCGTATCCGAGTCCGTGCTTCATAGCCAAGTATAGATTGGTTACTTGATCAATACTCTGGACAGAGACGATATCTTCCATTTGTGTAGGAAAAGGGCATTTAATTGACTAGAGAAGAACATCTGATAGACGAAAACGTATTTGACAGCTATCAACTATAAATTCCATAATGCCTTCAATTAGATAATAACACAGAGCAACAAGAAGGGAGATTCAGAGAAGCTCATAATCATGTCTTCATGAGAATCAATGCAGAATAAAGCTAAGCGTAATGGGCATAGCAGCGAAAAACAATTGATAACAATCGCGAAATACTGAGTCACCCAGTGATTAATGAACCAGACCAAACTCAAAACAGAAATGAACTGGCTTCCCAAGACTTTAGCTTGTTTTGAAGTGGTAAAGGTGAAATGTGGTCAGATAAGTCTTTGAGTCTATTAGTTTAGCAAAACAGTTAATAGATATGGAAAAAGAACTCCCCCAAAACCAACCAAAAAGGGGAATTCAGATGGCCTTATCGCAGACCATTGTTTTTTCACGTGTTGCTTAATAATGCACATCATGTCTACAATCAGAAGCCTTAAAATTTGAACCACAGCAATGCACTACTTTGAAGCACATGAAAAATATGCAGAAAAAATATAGTATTGATAGGAGTTGCAATGTCCCAAATTCAGTTGTGATATTAATATATTAGATGATATGCAACACCATACATACAGGAAATGTTAGACATTGGTAAATATGCCAAAAATATTAATCAGTATAAATTAAGTTAAATCTTTTAACAATCTAATTTTGACCGTAAGGATGAGAAAAAAGCTTACCAGTTCCTGAACCAGAGGAACAGTTATCTTCAGACCAAGTAAACTCAGTTGTTCTAGAGTCATCTCAGCATCTCTCAATGATCCATCTGATCGTGATGCAATAAGTTTTAGTGCATCCTTATCAATATCTATATCTTCTTTGGATGCAATCCACTGCAAAGTGTAGATGATATCTGCATCTTTCAGCTTTGGAAAAAAGAACTTCTGGCACCTGGATATAATTATATGAGGCAAAACATCAAGAGTTGAGCTGACAAGGACAAAAACTACACGTCTGGGTGCTCGATCAATGACCTTTGAAATGGCACTCCAACATTCAGGGGATAGAGTATCACAGTCATCAAAAATAAAAACTCTGTATAGTGATGGCAGGTGAGAAATAATCATGTTGTCGAGCAGATCCATGAGGCTCTCAAAATCAAAATTACTGACTGGACCAACTTCCCTTATATTTCGACTCTTACCCATATCATGTGCAATGCAAGCATTGCAATAGCCACAAGGTTTGGAATGTTCAGAAGATTGACAATTCAAAGCCCTGGCAAATATGCGAGCACATGAGGTTTTTCCAGTACCATGAGGCCCATAAAACACATATAGCAGCCCAACCTTTCTTCTCATGACAGCATTGGAAAGAGCTTGTGCTACCAGATTTTGTCCCACCAAATCTCTGAAAGTTCTCGGCATGTATTTTTGTGTCAAATTTTGATGCCTGATATTGTGGTTCCGTCCAAGCTTACGTTGATCACCAGATCTAGCTTCAGAAGCCAGGTCAGAATCAACATCATTTTTCAGTAAATGATCAGCATAGATACCTAGCTCTCCAGAGTAGTCGTGCACCCAACCAGCATTATCAGTGCTTTCTAATGATCCAGACGCGCCAACTAACAGAGGAAGCACCTCTGCATCAGATTTAGTAGATGAACTTGAATGATCAGATAACACAGGCATATGAGGAGAATCTCTATCATGGGACGCCATGCCACCTCTCCTCAACCTAGAGTCTGACAGGCCACAAGACGTTAAACTCCTACCAGCCATGTCAAGGAATGTTTTACCTCTATGGTGAATCCTTGACCAATTCCACGGAATCCCACATCCATTTCTAGGAGCTCTTGTCACATTTTGGTCCCCATATTCTTCTTCTTCTTCTTCCTCCATCCGATACCTTGGCCTAGCAGAACCTTGAGGCAATGAATTAGAAGCAACAGACATTTCATTCTGACTTTTAACATCTCTAGAAGATGGAGTTGCCCTAGTTCTTCTGGTACCTCGAAACTTCCGCCTTTTTGCCCTATTCAATCCACTATAACCACGAATGCCGGTCTCAGGTTCCTCACCAGTTTTCTCAAGCCTAGACTGCCTTCCATGAAGATGGAAGTTAGAAGAAGCTACATCACTATCCATATGAATCTGATTCAGCTGCTCGGAAAGGGTCTTAATATTGAAGTCTTGACTATGTTTGCCCTTTTGCTTAATCTTTCTAGATTTAGATTCCGAATTTCCTGAAATAGCATCATTAACTAAACCATTGACAGCTTGATCGCGTAAAGGTTCCTCATCAACACCAACACGATCAGCTCTATTGCTCTTTCGACTTGATTCTTCTCTTTTACTTCTCCTTCCATCCTTAGCTCCACTTTTGCAACTATGATCGCTGATAGCCACTACTCCATCGTTTCCTCCACTAAGTTCACCAGGAACAAGCTTGGATGGTGCTAAACCTGCTAAAGTTGGTGAGCCACCTGATAACCTCCTACCTTCCCTTTGACGGTCAATGCCAACTGACCTTCTACCCTCCGTAACTGTGTCATCCCTGTCACCTTTCTTGGGAAGCAAATCAACAACAGAAGGTGAATGCCATGAAGGAGGGCTGGCAGAAGGGTCTCTCAATGATCGGGACCTCTGGAGAACAATGAGGTCCCTCATTAGTGACCTATCAGCAATCATAGGGCTTTGCTTATGCATATGGTTTTTGAGATGAATGCAATTGGTTAAATGGATATGGTTGCGAAGATGATCACTGATTTGACCATTTGCATCCTTGAGAATCCTATTGCGGACAGCCTTGGTCATGATCACAAAGTAAATGCAAATGACACCAGTATCTCTTGAAAATCAACTAAACCAATCAAATCACATAGCATTTTCCTCCAATTAAAATCTTCAAATTGGGTAAGCAACCACTAAAAAGGCCAAAATTCAAGGGAGAAGAGATTCTCCATCAAACACAAAAGATTTATTTGCTAGAGTGATAATTCTTTGTGCAATAACTAACAGTGCGTAATCTCAAAATTCCCCCAACTGCATAGAAGTATTCACAGTAATCATCATTTATCCCTGAAGGGTATAGACCCATCAGTATCAAACAAAAGAAAACGCAACCGATGAAACTAAATTCAAAATCTCAAGCCATTAAAGCCCAAAACTGCACTGTTACACCTCCGAGCTTGAGCAAACGAAATTGAAAAGCAGAAAACCCTTTGACAAATATGGGTAACGATGAGCAGGGAGTTTGGCTGAAAGATTGCATCAAACAACAAAAGAGACTAGAAGAGCTAGAAGAAGATGAAGAAGAAAGAAGAAGTGAAAAGAAAACAACAGGGGTACACTAAACTACGTTCACCTGAAAATTCCCAAAAAGCAAAAATGACCCGTTTGTATAATTAAGGCCACCGGTTGGATCTCTTTTTCTCTCTCTGATGCACCAACTTCACATGCACTTCACGAGAAGAAGAAGAAGAAAAGGTCTTTTTCATAGAAAAAGAGAGTACAAAAACCCACTAAGATACAGAGTCAGTGTTAAAGAAGCAATACAAAGCATCCCTCTCAGTAGAGAGTGTGATGAGATCTGCAAAAATAGGACACTGATGGGCAATAGTTTGTTTGAGCATGCAACCATATGCAAATTAAATTCTTTTAAAAAATATTTTTTACATTTAAATGGTTTCTTAAATTTAAAAAGGAAAATCTAAAATATATTAGAAGGAAGAAAATTGAAACTGAGATATTGAAAGGGGACCAGAGAAGAGAAATCCGTTTTGTTCTGTAATCTTTTAATAACCTTGTATCTGTTGAAATAGCCGTTTTTTTGGTACTCTCTCAGGCTTTCTGGTTGAGCATTTAAAGATTAAAGATTAAAGAGAAGGTGGGGGGCCTTAGGAATTTTCTCAACCTTATGAATCCAATTATTATTGTAAATTTACTGTTTTGAGGAAATTATTTAAAACTATTAATTCAAATTAAGAGAATCTTGACTTTGTTTAACTTTTACGACAGTATTTTTTTTTAATTTTTTTATTGCCTTACTGAAGATGAAGACAAAAAAGCACGGGCTGTGGCTTGT
>CAOJBK012034702.1:0-10654 GCA_948294925.1 Codiaeum variegatum
TGTAAAAAAAGCTTCCACCAAAGGGATATTAATATGTAATTTCTTCTTGAAAACAGAGAGAAATTTATCATAGTCGGGGTCCAAAGCATTTTTCCTAAGCCTCGCCGAATAGGGCATCCGAGGCTTGTACTCTAGAACTGGGATTTAGGCCTTTTGACCTCTTTCTCTTGTGCCGTCTCATGCTCACCTAGCTTTCCACTTTCATTACCCTTTTCCAAATCTTCTTTCTCAACCCCTTCTTCTATATGGGTCATCACACTTGGCTTTTCAAGCTCCTTCAAGTTCTTCCCACTCCTAAGTGTGACAGCTTTAAGTTACGCACTAGGATTTGCCTCTGTATTGCTGGGTAATGTATCTGGCTACTGCTCACTTAACATTTTAGTAATTTGACCCACTTGGGTCTCAAGATTTTATAGCAAGGCTTGGGTATTCCTGTTGATAGCATCTTTCTCTTGAAACCTTGTGGTGGTAGATTGAACAAACTTTTCCATAATCTCCTCAAGGTTGGTCTTCTTTAGTGGAGGGGCTTGTTGCTGCATAGGAGGCCTTAGTTGGAATTTGGGTGGATGAGCCCTTTAATCATTGTTATTCCTCTAAGATAAAATCGGATGATCTCTCTACCCTTAATTGAAAGTATTTAAATAGTGTGTCCTCCCCTTTGCATATTTCCCATGTAGTTTGCTTATTCATGGCCCCCACTTGAACCACTTGACCCTATGGCACCAAACATGTTACACTCTTAAACTTGGTGTCATCCACCATAACTCTCACATAACATCACTTATTGCCTTGAGGTGTCCAAGGTGAACACATCAAACTGCTTGTTTAAAGCTTTTACTTGAGCCATAAGGGATGTGACCGGGTCAATGGAATGAATGCCCAATGCCCTTAACCTTGGTTAGTCTCTTAGGTTGGGTATCCATTGATAGTAGGACCTAGACATCTCCTCAATTAACTCTCATACCTCTTTCGAGGTCTTTGAATCCCATGATCCTCCACATGATGCCAATAAGAGTTACCGATTATTGCAGTTGATTCCATTAATGAAACTTTCCACTTGTTGCCACAATTCAAACCCATATTGAGGACATTTAAGGAGCATGTCTTTGAATCTCTCCCAACCTTCATAAATAGATTCTCCCTCTGGTTGTGAAAAGGAATATATCTCTTGTCGGAGCTTAGCGATTTTTGCGGGATGAAAGTATTTCTCAAGAAAAGCCATCACCAATTGCCCTAAAGTTATGAAATGACCTATGGGAAAAGACTTTAACCAATTCCTTGGGTTGTCTCTCAAGGAGAAAGGAATCAACCACAACTTGATAGCATCTTTCGATAACCTATTCATCTTAAACGTGTCATAAATTTCCTCAAACTCATCCAAATGGGTGTGCGGATTCTCATGAGCCAGTCCTCCATATTGACAAGAGTTTTGGATCATTTGTATTATAGCTAACTTAATTTCAAAGTAGTTGGTGTCCACTGGTGGCATTCTAATTGGATCGCCAACATCATTTAAATCTGCCCAGGCAAAGTATTGCATGGTTCTCTGCACGTGAGCATCATTACCATTACCATTCCTATTGCAATTACCATTATTGTTGACAGCTCCTATGGCATTCCTATTACCATTGCCACCATTATTATTTAGCCCTTGGTTTCCCTCCATCTCAATTTCAGGATCTTCCATGTTCACCTCAAAGGCACCCTCTT
Organism: Codiaeum variegatum; assembly: GCA_948294925.1. NCBI lineage: Eukaryota > Viridiplantae > Streptophyta > Magnoliopsida > Malpighiales > Euphorbiaceae > Codiaeum > Codiaeum variegatum. The sequence goes on from CAOJBK012034702.1 coordinate 1,711, forward strand.
CTGATTCTTGAACTGATATACTATCAGACTCTTCCTGAATTGGATGGTCTCCTTCTAAAGCTAACCCTCTTTGTTTCCTTCCAATCTGTTGAATTTCAGGGTTGTAAGGGAGTAGGTGAGAAGGGTTAGCTCTGGCCATGCACTATCACCTGATATGAGATAAACGAAGAAACACAATTAAATACAAAGAAAAATAAAGGCTAAATTAATATCATTGGATTTATTGTTAATGTTGACCATATCAAACCACAAATAAATCCCCAACTAGGTTTAACCCTTTCTTAAGTGATTAAATCCCTAATTTCTAAGTAATAAGAAGGCAATCTCTTCTTAATCCTATTCAATTAGAAAAATTATGAAAAATTAGTGAAAATCATCAACCATAGGTGTTTGTGCATCTATCTCTAGCAAACATAACAAACCCAAAAGCTTTTGAATGTTCTAAGTCCAAACTTTCTATCTCTAGTAAAGTATGAACAACAAAAACAAAGAACAAGCATGCTATTGTAATTAATTTGCAGAAAATATAAATCAAAAGCCAAACTTGATGAGAAATCTAAACATTCATTGAATAAAAGTGTTAATCAATCAGTACAATTAAGTACTACTTGTTTAATCTAGGTAGATAAGTAGATTTGGTTCATGGTTAAAGAGAAAGAATAAGAAAAGTAAAAGAAAGTGTAGAAATTTAAAGAACCCATGAAGATCCAATGAAATTTCCACCAAATTCTTATTATCCTTACTCTAATGTGGGATGATGATTCAAAATCCACCTTCAAGTACCTACCTTGATCTCCTTTTCCTTGGCTCTTGGCTCTTTTTTAGGGTTTTGGAAGCCCTAAAATGTTTCCAAGTGAAATTTGGCCAAAAGTCCTCCTTTTTTTCTGAAATTTTTAGCTTTATATAGGTGTTAGAGGGCTTGTCACAGGTGTTTCTCATGGCCCGTGCCACTACCGTGATAAGCTACTATGCCTTTTGCCTTGGGTGAGAAACAGAGAGCTCTCACAGTCCCCATCACGGCCCGCGATGGAGCCCATGAGAAGCTTCTATTTCTCGTCTCCTTTGATTTTTCTACTCTCTTGGATGACAACTTCCTTGTCAGAGTCTGTAACGCTAGCCGTGACAGCCTTGTATCTCTTTTCTTTAATAATTTCTCACTGGTTGTCTCACAGACTGTGAGGTGGATCGTAAGGCTGCCCTGGGATTTGATTTTTTGCTCTATTTTGGCACATTTTCATTGCCTTTTAAGCCAAAACTTTGAAATAGTTCCTTCTAGCTCCGAAATTCATTTGATTACCTAAAAGTGGCTAAAAACACTGAAATAGACACATTAAATTCAATTTAAAGCGCAAAATTCACCAAGAATATGAGGAAAAATAATATGTAATTTGCCAATTATCATCAGGCCTAAGGCATTGATCAGTACATATTTCATAATCATGGTAATTCAAAGTTCCCCAGCAAATTCAAGTTCTATAATTCAACATAAACATAAGTAAAGAGGTGATAACAATACATAAAGACAACATGAATCAAATGGAATCAAGATAAAATCCCTTGAGGCTTTCCCAACCCTCATCACACTTCTTTTTAGTTGATGCTATTTCTTTCTCTTATCTCTTTAGCTCTTGAACAAACTCCTTCTGGTAGGATAAGAACTCTTCTATTGCTTTGGCTTCATCCATAGCCTTTTTCCACTCACTACGCAACAACATGTTGGTCCTCAGCATCTCAACTTTCTGTGCTCTGATATCAGCTACCCACTTCTCAAGGGAGGCAAGTTCTGTAACCAACCTGTCAAAAGCAGGTCTAGCCTTAATGCCTTTGGTCTTCATTTCTTTAATATGTTCTTGTTATTTCAAGTATTTATCTTTCTTCTGGTCGATACTAATCAAGTTACTTGAAATCTCTACTCACCTAGCACTAATTTCATCGAAATGAGTGAAGCTCCATGACATTCTTTCCTTAAGTGAAGATACTGATGCTGACTTGGTGCTTCGCTCCAGGATGCTAAGGCTTGCTAAAACATTGGCTTTTTGTGGGCTAGTGATTGTCTCAATTTTTATGCAATAAAAGTATTAATAGTGTTTTTAGCTTTGGGAACCTCTTCCTCAATAGGAATTGCATCTATACTCTGGTTTTGCTCTGAGGAAGGTGAATTAAGAAAGCTCAAATCCAGAGAGAAATCATCTTCTGGCATAGGTTTCCAATCATCTATATCCTGTTCAAGTAAACTAAAGCAAGATTTCCAATACACTAGTCAAGGAACAGTGGATATGGAAAATTCATGAACGAGTGAAGAAAACAAACCTCAATGGCAGGAGGATGGCTAGTTGGTGAATGGATAGTTGATGGAGAAGGAGGGGCTGGTTCCTTTTCTTCTTGCTAGATTGGTACATTCTACAGGTGAAAAGTGTCATTTTCCTAAGTGGAAGAAAATCCTACATAGGAATAAGAGTACTGAGGTTGTGTATGGACCTTTCCTTCTCTTAAATCAACTGTTTTCAAGAGAAAGAAAGCCACAGGCAGCAACAATATACTATATTGAAATCATAGAGAATAAAAAGTACTTACTGGAACCAGTGGTCAGTTCTGAGCCCTCTTCCTCAGAGTCCTCTAACTCCTCAGAACTATCCACATCCTTCACAATCACAAGATCTAATTGCTTTGCTTTTTTTACCAGTGTTTGGATCGTCTTTCTTCTTGAAGAAGATTAAGGAGCTGATGTGGTCTCTATTTTTCTCTTCTGGGGAACCAAAGCCTGCTTCATTTGGCTGGAACTAGAAGCTGGGGCTTTTCCCTTCTTGACAACAGTTTTCTTCTTCTTCTCCTCAGATGCCTCTGGAGCAACAACTCTGGTATTATCATCCTCTTCTACTACCATAAGGTAAAATAATAATTGGTTCCATAAAGAAGAAAAATAAAAGAAAATTAAAAGCAAAGAGAGATTCCTTACCTGGTGACTCTGGTGCTGACTCTACATATTTGGTATGCTGGGTACTCTACCAGTGAATATAATTTTCTTCATCTTGCTTTCCCATAACAGTCACATAAAAAGCAAGCTTAAGGAATACGGGCTCAATGTTAACTATGTCATCCCAAGAACACTTTCTAGATCTATACTATATAGAGGGATGGTGGAGGCATCAATAGCATCAAGGGAACAACTATGGAAAAGCCAAATTGGTGGCTACAAAGAAAAGGCATGTAAAACTCAAAGCCATGTGCAAGACATGCCTCCTCGAGGACCAAAAGCATTCTTAGCCCTAGTGATCAGTGGTCTTAGTGAAGTATACCTACAAGAAAATCTATTGTTGGATCAAATCTTTGTATAGAACGAAGACCTTATGCCATCTTGGACCATCGTAATAATCTCTGAAAGGGAAATTTTTCTTTTGTTCTCTTTTCTCCAAACTACGAAAGAAAGACCTGACCTCATTTTCTTCCCAAGAGCTTTCTTACCTTAGTAAATCTACCCCAATATCAAAAATTGAAGAAAAGAGAGGCAAAGAAGGAAATTTCACCCAACTCTAGGAAATATGCTAGCAGCTAACATTGGAAGATCCACATACTTTCATTCATGAATCTCACTAGGTTATCACTATCACACCTTCTCATCTGAGCATACAGGTTGCCTAGGAGGATAGTCCCAAGTGCATAATGGTCACCATGATTCAAATTCTATTCTAATGGTACATATTCAGCATTAAGCCTCCTTGAGGCAGGGCAAATAATATGTCTGCATAACAATACCTAAAGGAAAGCTATATACTCCTCAGAGTCTGAAGCATCTTTTCTATTAACATAAGTAGATAACATTACCATATGAATCAAAGCTTCTGGAATGGAACAGTACATCAGGGAATCATTGGTCATCAACCAAGCACACAATGTCTCTTCCCGAAATAGGCTACCTCGTAATGGTAAAAACATTAAGCATAGTAATGATCATGTGGCTGAATAGGAAAATAAAAGTATTACTGCTCGGTGCCCAAAATCTCAAAGTTGCAGTAAGGATCTTGGGAATATAGATTACCTCTCTTATAGTAATCTCAATGAACTGAGAGATGCCTAGTTGATCCCATTATTCGTCACAAGGTTCCCCCGGCTGATGGATCCATCTCCCCAGTCATTAGTTGGCTTTACCCATGACTTTTTAGCATCAGGGGTCTGGATATTGGGTAAATATATCATTTGGTCTGGGATCCCAATATAAGGGAGAGAAGGATCCCCAATGGCAAGTGGCTTAGTCAGGGAAGGAGTAAATGCTATTGCCTAATTGCCTCTGCTCTGGTATGAAAAACCCCTTGGGAAATGAAAATTTATGGGTTAGTAAAGAGAAATCCTTGAGAAAATCAATTGAAAATAGTAAAAAATGCTTTCCTGATGTCTAATGCTTTAATCACGGTGCCCTTCACGATTTCTATTTTTGCTTCTTGTTGGAAATGAACATGAGCATACTAATGGAAAAACTAGGTAAAATCTTTTTGAAATAATATTTATTACCTCAAATTTGTTAAGTAGTTCACCAAAGGTCTCAGCATGTGGAAGGGGAGGCAATGAAGACACTTGTTCAAAGGAAAGTATGAGTTAACATCACATTTCCTAGGTAGAAATATAGATTTCAAAGTTGAAAACTTATTGGCCATATGTTTTCTTTTACTTTGGAGTTGTTAGCACCTTTGGAGACCATATTTTCTGAAAATCAAGAATAAGTTAGGATCTCAAATTCTCATACATCATGGTTTTTATTTAATAACTAGTTTATGGCAAATGTACATGGATGAATCAAATTTGGTGATTCATATTAAATTTCCTGGGGAACATTCATGTTAGACATTATCTGTCACATAAATATCAAATGCATCAGGTCAAATTAGTGTGTTTGTGATTACACTGACCACATGCTGAGGCTGCATGAAATATGGCATGATTATATGATGCTACTATGCTTTCATTACCAAAATGGAAAATTGGTTAGGAATCAGTTATGGAGCTATCAATTCATAATATTTAAACCAGTTCATTAGAAAGGAATTTTGAAAGACTAACATTTTGGCTTGAGAAAGTGTTCGTTTATAGTCAAAATTTCATGAACTTCCTCAAGACCAAAATTGAATTTTGAAAGTATTTTCCTGAAGAAGCTTGTTCATTCAAGTTCATTTCAATTATTCTTATCAAGTTATCAACAAAAAATTTGACAAGCATCAATGAAAAATAAACTTGTGAAATTCAAGCAACAAACATTACTGTCAAATTCCCTGAGGAACTCAAATTTTCTACTCAATCAGTTCAATTCATTTTACCCTGGGGAAATCAAGCTATTCAAATCAATTTTAGCATCAAATTATTAAAATTTGCATTTTCCTCAGTGAAAATTCAAGCAGTATTGGATATACAGAATAATAATTTTGCTGAGAAATTAAAGAAAAACAATATCACAATACATCAATTCAACCAATTCAAGGCAAATTTCTCTGGGGAAATCAAATTTTCCAAACTATTTTAGCATCAAATTGCTATAATTCAAATATTCCTCGAGGAAAGTTCAATAGAATTCAACAAAATCATCACATTCAAGCAATTTTCTTAGTAAATTCAACAATTCCCCAGAAAATAACAATCCAAAGAAAATTCAGCAAAATTAAAATTTACCTCTTGTTTTTCTTGAAAAGACTTGAGAGAAATCTCTATTTTGATTCAGGAGTTAAAGTTTAAGAAGGAAATCATTTGTGTTTTACCCTGAGGAATTTTCTCTAGGAGTCCTAAATTGTGCTTCCTCGATCGCCTCTGTTGTTGTCGCTGGTGTTGTTCGCTCCCGCTCGGACGATCGAGCGATAGCGTTGTGCGGTGATAGTGGCTCTAGAGAAGGGAAGCAAGCGGTAACATGACAGATCCTCTCCCTCGCATGCAAGAATGCTATCACTACCTTCCTTTTCACTACGTGGTATGTACTGCTGGCGCGAGAGATGATGTCGCTACTGGTTGCTACCGCTCCGGCTGGCGAGAGCCAACGATGGTAGGCGGCGACTAGTGGCTAGGGTTGAGCATTCAGTCTCGCACTGCTGGTTCACCTCGCTGCTCCCTTTCCTCCTTCCTCGTGAGCGAATGCCATTGCTAGTCATTATGTGGCACTAGCGGCGACGGCGGCAACTTTGGCTGCTGCTGCTGCTCCTCCCGCGATGCTCCGGCGGATCTGACAGAGTTTTGAAGAGGGAAAATGGAATTTTGGGTTTTGAGTTTTTTGGGCATTTGATGAAAAGAGGAAGAGAAAAAGGGAAATTATTTTTGTTGACAGAATTGAAAAAAAATTGGAAGTAATGGATTTGTTTTTGGAAGGAAATTTATTTTTTTTATTTTCAAAAATGAAATTTTTTGAAGAATTAGGAGAAATAATTGAGTTTCCTTTCTGAGAATTAGGATTTATTGGGGACTTAGGTTTTGAATTTGAACCAGTGTCTAGAGAATTGTTTCTTGATGAGGGTTTAGCAGTAGTTTTATCTGAGGAACTTGGGAATAAAATTTAGAAACCCACAAAATCTATTCTTTTAAATGTTCCTCTTGGTTCAAACTTGCTTAGTGATTATGCTCCCATTCTTCATGGATCCATTTGTTACCACATTCTCACCATGATCTGTTTGGGCCGTAGGCCACCTTGGATCTCACCATTGGGAAAGTTGAAACTGTGAGACTTGTTTCACATATTTTACATTTTATAAGCTTTGGGTGAAGCTTACAACATGTGGGGGCATTGTTTGTGTCTAAAATAAAATTTTGGGCTTTGAAAATAAATTAATTAAGTTAAATATTTATTGGCCTAAAATAATTTATTTGTCAGGTTCAAAGACCCAAATAATTGTTAAGCCCAATTAAAAGCCTAAAAGATAAGTTAGCATCATATCAACATTAGAGAATTCCAGATACTAATTCTTGGAGACAAAATAATGTAATATCTATAACTGAATATTTATGTCTTCCTCAAATGGCTACTAGTGTTCCATCTTTTGACATGGGAAGTATTATAAAAGGTAGTAGCAGACACATAATTGGAATACAACAACTTATCATATCAACACAATCAATAACAACTTATTAAAAACATAACTTATCAATCAATCAAACAATCAATTCAAGCCAATTTTTAATTCAAATTCCTAGCTTTAGTTCTAAATTTTAGCATTTCCTTAAGCAATATTTTCTTTACTGTGTTCATCAAATTTCAGCTTTCCTTAATGTTTTCAATTTACTATAATTGCCAAACTTTCAACAAATCAATTCAAACAAGCTTGCATTTTTCAATTCTAAATTTCATCTTCAATTTGCAACCAAAGTTTAGTGAAATCCAAACAAGTTGTAGTAAAGACATTTCGGAATCTGCATTTGTTTGATTAGAAGTTAAGTTTTTTAAAATTGAGGAACTTCTCATCTAGCACGCCCACAAGTCTGAAAATTTATACACAACAAGATTTAACACCAACAACTTGATTTACTAGGATAAACCCCATTTTTAGAAAAGTGCCAAATAATATGACCAGGCTTCTTATCTTTAGTGAGATACATACCCAACACTTTCTTAGGTTCTCCCTCACCTAAAATCCCCCTAATAAAGTTAGCATCCCATCTCCCAACCTCCCAATCAATCACATCACTCGCCCTAGTATGCTTTAGCCCATTTGTCCTAGCACTCTGAATTTGTAAGAATGGATTGTCCCTCACCCAAGGATCCCCCCTAAACCTTTATACTCTCCCCATTACCTAACCTCCATCTACACCCAATCAGAATCACATCATTTGTAATCCAAATACTTCTCCAAATATAGCTAGGATTAATTAGGGGTGTAAATGAGTCAAGCTGATTTGTAAGCTACTCGAGATTGGCTCGAGGAATACTCGAAATTGACTCAAAGTAATTGAGTCGAGCTTGAACTCGAGCTACTCGAGTACGCTCTTGAGTTTCATAATACCCGGCTCGAAAGGCTCATGAGCCTAATCGAGCTTTAAAATAATTATAATTTTACCCTTAACTACAAAATAATTTTTACATTTTAACCTTGAGTATAAATAGAACAAACCCTAATCCAACACCACTTTCACTTCAACCTTTATTTCTTATCCCTCTCCATAGTCTACCACACTCAGTATAACACCATCGCCTCCTACCTAGCTATCTTTGTCGGTAACTCCACACCGATAAGCTAACGCTTCCATCTACCTTGTCCCCACCTAAATCTACTCAAGTGTCTCATATTTTGTTGGCTATAAGAAAGTTGGGTTGGAACTTTGTAGATCACTGATATATACAGCGAGTCGACTGCCTATCTTGCAGATTTGGATGAAACGAGCATTCGAAAAAGGGTAATCATATTTTTTCCTTCTTGATTTATCTTTGATATTTATATATATTGATTTTGTTTTGTAGAATGATTGATATGGTAGTTTCTTTGTTTGGTGTTCTGATTTTATGTTTTATTGAAAGAATTATTAAGAAGTACTCAAAAAAAATTTCTGACTGATATGGTATTACATGTTTATTTCAAACTATTTTGATATGGAAATTTTAGTATGTAAAATTCCACTAATAACTCTTCTACTTGATTCACCTCACGGAGTCAGACATATGGTTTCATTGGCGAATCCAAGCTCATGCTGCATATGCATGTAAGGTAAATACTTGCCATATGATTCTTGACGCCTTTGTTTTACCAAATCATGAACAAATTCAAAATTGTAAGTCCTTTAGTTTTTATTTGGCTACTCTAAATTATGCATATAAAAAAAACTTTTGAAAGTATAAGCAAAATAAAATAAAATCTAGAGAATATTTAGTACTAAATAAAACTTACATATCTCATAAAAATACTAAACCTAATGTACAACAATCATCGTCATTTCTTAACTTCATCTTACATTAAATCTGCATAAAAAATAAAATAAATATCATAAT
>CAOJBK012035950.1:0-10026 GCA_948294925.1 Codiaeum variegatum
AAAGCTGCTATAGATATTGCACACAACCCTGTTCAACATGATCGAACAAAACATGTGGAAGTGGATCGACATTTCATTAAACACAATCTTGAAACCAAGATAATTCAGTTTCCATTTGTCAAGTCAGAAGATCAATTAGCAGATATTCTCACAAAGGTTGTGTCCAGTAAAGACTTCCATATCTCACTCAGCAAGTTGGGCATCACAGACCTATATGCACCAACTTGAGGGGGAGTGTTGGCATGAGCAATAAATTAGAAATTTGAATGTAAATCTTATCCATTGGCTTAAGAGATCAATGTAAATCATATCTCTTGGCTCAAGGGATCAACCATTATCTTAGTCATAAGATATGTATTATCCTAAAATAGCGATTAGACCTCTTGTGTGTGTGTGTATATATATATATTCTCTTAATAAATTGAGAATAAATAATACAATTTCTTTCATAAAAGCTGTCAGTATAGATATAGATTTTATATGGGATGAAGGTTCAATTGCTCCCTAAAGTTTTCTCAAATGTTTAATTAAGAACAAAATGAACTTTTGGTCCAATTAACTCACTTAGTTTGTGATTTTGAACCAAATCACTCCAATTATGTCAGTTCAAGTAAATTTTTAATTGCAATTCAAATTAAATCTTTTACAAAATTTGGTATAATTAGAGTGATTTGATTCAAAATCACAAATTAAGGGGTTTAATTGGACAAAAAAATTAATTTTATCCTTAATTGGACATTTGAAAAAAGTTTAGAGAGCAAATTAAACTTTTATCTTTTTATATGATTAATTATTTAATATATATAGTTTTCATTTAGTTTAATTCATTTTAAATATTTAATTTGTTTTATTTTCATTTTTTAACTTGATTTGATTGGATCATAATTAATGTGATAAATTTCTTATTTAAATATATATTTTCAAAATTTTATATTTTTATTTATTTTAAAAACTTTAAATGTTTAGTTTGATTTATTTTCATTTTTAACTTGAATGGATTTATTCCACAATTAATGTGATAAATTTTTTATTTAAATATATATTTTCAAATTTTATATTTTTATTTATTTTAAAAACTTTAAATGTTTAGTTTGATTTATTTTCATTTTTAACTTGAATTGATTTATTCAATAATTAATGTGACAAATTGCTTATTTAAATTTATATTTTCAAAATTTTATATTTTTATTTATTTAAAAAGCTTTAAATTTTGACAGATTGATATGTGCCAGCTTTCAGTGCCAGTGTTAATTGATTTAATATATAGTATAGACTACACAAAAGAGACCAAATAATTGCGTTATTTTTTACTTTTAATGAAAATTTTTTCCCTCATTATCATAATTTTATAGTAGAACTGTATCAGAAGGGTGGAGCTGATGAAGAATATAATAAACTGGACTACACCACCACGACATTGCAAGATTATTTATTTTATTTTATTATAATATTTATTTAATTATTTATATTATAAGAGCATAATAGAGATATAAGATAAACTTTTAAGAAAAAATTTTATGAGAGCAATCAAAATTTAAATTTGAAAATATCATTGACTCATTCAAAATCTTACAATCAGGTTTTAAATTTAATTTAAAAAAATTTTCAAACCTAATTAGGCGGGTTGGTGTATGCAGATTTAAAAATTTATGTAATTAATCATTATGCATATACTTTAAAATCAATTATGTAATAATTTAAAAAATATCAATAACTCAATACAAAGTTTTTAATCAATTTTAAAATTTATATTTTTTTGGTCAAATACCCTGTTAGTTGAGTATAAAAGTAAAGAATTTTCAAAAAAAAATTCAAATGGATAAAAATATAATTTTATAATTTACCACATTTTTTTTGTAGATTATGATTTTTTTATTATTATTTATTAATACTATTCTTACATTTATCATTTTTTTAATTTAAATATGATTTTAAATTTGAAATTTATATGAGGTGTCATAAGATTTATAGAATTATTACTTTTAACATATTTGTTTATCAACTTATTATCTTTCTTTCTTTTTTTTTTCTTTAAATATGGTTTTAAACTTTGAAATTTATATGAAGTGACATAAGATATAGAGAATTATTTTTTTATTATATTTATAATCAATTTTTATTGTTAAATATTACTATATTTATTCATCAACCTTTATAGATAGATTTTTATTATTATCTTTCTTTTTTTCCTCTTTAAATTTAATTTTAAAACTGAAATTCATATTAGATACTATAAGATTTAGAAAATTATTCATTTTACTGTTTTTTGTAAATATTCATTTTATCATATTTGTTAATCAATTTTTATTGTTAAATATTATCATATTTATTCATCAACATTTATAGATAGATTTTTATCATTATTATCTTTCTTTTTTTAAATTAAAATATAATTTTAAAATTTGAATTTATATTTGGTGTGATAAGATTTAGAGAATTATTTATTTTACCATATTTGTTAATCAATTTTTATTGTTAAATATTACCATATTATGAAATAAAATTAATTATAGAGATAATTAGAATCAATTTCTATTTTTACTATTATAGATAAATGTTTACAATTATTTTTCTTTCCTTTAAATATAGTTTTAAAATTGTTAAAATAAAAAAACAATTAAAATTTGTTGAGAAGGAATTTTTTTAGGAGGGAAACTGAGCGAAAAAAAAAATTTACTGGCTTCTACTTTAGTATAATTGTTTGTTGTTAATTTTTGTGTTGTGATTGCGATGCGTGCCAAGTACGGGTGAAGGTGCACGAAACCTATATTACACTTTTTAACTTCAAGGAATCAACGATTGTGGATTTCTAGATTTTCTTACCACAGTACGTCTGAAATCTCAGTTAGCAGTGTAAAAATAACTATGAAAAAATTGACTATGGAAATTGAAATAGTAACAAGAACATTGGACACTTTATTGAATTGCTAAGGAATTGATTACAAAAGCTTTGTAGAAAATTAAAAAAGATAAGTATCCCGTTGGGGTAGAAAAAGGCACAGGACTTGTTGAGTGGTGAATTGAGTGGGATTGGAAACGTAGTCTAATTTCCATTAAGTAGTGCTTCCACAGTAACTGCTCCACAATTGAAATCTACAGCAACTTATGATCCACTACATAAAATTTTTGAACTGCTACTAACCGCTCATAATTCATGTAGTTGTTGAATTATTCAATCATTCCTTAATTTGGTAATTGTAGTCTCACTTCCTCATAATAATTCAACTGAGTATAACTGTTGTGGAATTTCTCTAGAATTTTTCATGGTATTGTGGAATTCATTATCTACTCTATAGAGATACATAGACATCTATTACTCTATGGACTTGACCAATCAATAGGCTTTTGATGGATTTTAACCATTACAAAATTATGGTGTAAGCAAATGCCCCCGCATATAGTTTGATTGAAAATCAAATTGTATGGATAAAAGATAACATAAGGTGCCTCCAATGTTTAACTCCATAGTGTGATTCACAATTTCATAGCTTTAGGGAAGATCACAAATAGATAAAATATTTCCACAGGCTCCTCAATGCACCAATTCCATAAGAAGATTAATTTTCCACAACCTCTTCGCCTACATCGCTAAGTTCATTTTTTTATATAACAAAAAAAAACTAAAAGAAAAAACATGTAGAAAATTTAAAGTGTAAATTAAAATAAAACAAAACTATAAGTGGCTAGGGAGCCAACTTATTATAAAATAGAAGCATATTTGCTTTAGATTTTCCAAGGTCTCCATAGATAAATACTCGTGAGTACTTTAAACCTAAGGATTACTCTATTGATCACTCATGTTCTGTTGCTCCCCACATGGTGGGATCTGCTAGACTATGCACTAGTAGTTGAACAACTTTAAATTTAGGAGGTGTCATATCACTTCCTTTGGGTTTCTCCTTAGGGATTACTTCAACTTCATATATTCTATGGAATCCTTCTTCTTTAAACTCATCCACAGTGAACTGTCTAGTGAAGGTTCATAATGTTGCCTCTGTGGAAATCAAGATCTCTGTAGATTTTCATAAGGTTTATGGCATCTTGAATGGCATGAAACTTATTTCTAACTCATTGTCGATCTAATACTTAGTGACTGGTTTCTTATTGACACGTGCCATAGCATGTAGTGGTTTCTTGGCCTCCATCTTAAGTTGGTGGGAACCAACTACCTGCAGAGTAATTCCACTGTAGAAATCATCCTCCCCAGGGTAAATTGTCCCCCGAGTGTTGAATACTAGGATTCTACTGGCATCTTTATATGCATGTTTAGATTGAAATCTAGAATGCCACTTGATTGATTCATTAGCATATCTACAAGAAAGAGGTCTACTCCTTAGTATATGATTGTACATTGTTCCATTTTGTGGCAACAGTAAAATCCACAAGTATATTAAAAATCTTAGGGAATTTAAAGTACAATACCTTGAAAGCACTACCAGGTGCTTCCCTAATAGATCTTCACTAGCATCTTAGATTCCATGATAAGTCTTTTGTTGAACTTACCATTGTTAACTTCTTTAAGAGGAAAGGCCTGTGGATTAGCTTGTATTTTGGCCTCAGATCTTTGTCTCTGTCATCTGCGCTTCTGGGTCCTGGTGAGTGGCCTAGGGAATTTTTCACAGTCCACCTGTTGCCATTGGTGATTGGTTCCACAGTACGTTGCACAGTGAATCGGTGTTGATCCTTGTAGAATTTGTATGGATGACCCTTTGGTGACTTTTTTGCTATCCAATCCTTTGATAAGATGGCTTCGCTTTAGGTATCTATAATTTTGTGACTTTCTCCTTAAGGACTCACGGTGGACTTTTATGGTTTCACTTATGATTAGGAGTTGGGAACTGGTGATCCATAGTATTAATAATGGCCATTAGGGATGGACCAATAATCTTCTGATTCTCCTTTTTAGGGAAGTTGACTTTCTCCTTAGGGACTTTAAATAATTCAAAAGGCTGTGGAGTCTTCTTGATTGGTGATGTTGAGTTCACTAGCCCTTTTTCCATCATAACATGCATCATTATCACTTACAATGAAATGATTGATAAGGTTAGTGTTAGTATAAGCATGTTGGGAAAAAACTTGCTTAGGAAGGCTAATAGGCACAGTCTTGGATCCTCTACCTGGTGAGAATCATCAGTGTGTTTCATAAGGCAGTGAGAATCACGAGCCTCTTATGGAGCAACAGAATGCCCCTTAAGTTTTTCTGAGGATTGCCTAGTAGGCTTGTGTACAATAGCCTGCCTAGGATTTTATGGTGGAGTAAAAAAATTACTAAATGCTTTGAACACTGCAGTCTGATTTTTCAACACATCATCAAAATTTTTCATTATTTCTTGAATTAGTCTAGACTGCTTAGTCATTTCATCAAAAAATGATCGTAGTTAATTAGATTGGGAAACATTGCCTTGATTTCCAGAGACAGGACTTGTCGAAATCTCTTTCTCAGTGGCATTTTGTTGGTGAACAGGCTATAGAGAAGCCAACCCACACTGCAGAATGCATTCTTGCACTGCTGTTGTACTGTCATATTGCGGCTCATAGAAACCAGCAACCATGTATCTTACATTAAAACATCTTGATTCCATGAGATTGAGTTCCACTGGGTGTGCCAAAAATTGTTTGCTGTTAATTTTTCGGTTGCAATTGCGAGGTGTGCCACGTGGGGGCGAAGATGCGCGAAATCTGTGTTGCGCCTTCTGACTTCAAGGAATCAACGATTATGGATTCGCAGATTTTCTTACCATAATATTCTCAGTTAGTAGTGTAAAAATAACTATGGAAATTAAAACAATAACAAGAACAGTGGACATTTTATTGAATTGCCAAGGAACTGATTACAAAAGTTTTGCAAAAAAATTAAAAAAATATAAGTAGCCTGTTGGGGCAGAAAAAAGGCACAGGGCATGTTGAATGGTGAGTTGAGTGGGATTGGAATCGTAGTCTAATTTCCGTTAAGTAGTACTTCCACAGTAATTGCTCCACAATTGAAATTTGTAGCAACTTCTGATCCACTATGTAAAATTTTCCAACTGCTACTAACCGCTCATAATTCACGTAATTGTTGAATTATTCAATCGTTTCTTAATTTGGTAATTGTAGTCCCACTTTCTCGTGATAATTCAACCGATTATAACTGTTGTGGATTTTCTTTAGAATTTTTCATGGTATTATGAAATTCATTTTCTACTATATAGACAAACATGGACATTTGTTACTCTGTGCACTTGACCAATCAACGGGCTTCTAGTGGATTTTAACCATCATAAAGTTATGGTGTAAACAATAATATATAGAAATGAGAAAATCCATAAAAATATGAAGAAAAAAAAATCATATATTATGTAAGAAAGGTAAAAAATTCAAGTCCAATGACATGTTCAGTCTTGATGGCTGCCACTTTTTAATTTGATTCACAACTTTGATCAAATTCACTTCAATTTTTTTTTCTTTGACAAATAAATTTGCTTTAAATTGCTTCTTTATACATCTAAGTTATCTAATTCTCCCATTAGAAATGTTGAATATAACTCTTGGGGAATCCATTAAATTTGGGAATTCTGTAGAGTCAAGATTACATTTATGGGCCTGAATCACTAAAATTTTATTTTTTACTTGCAACTTTCAAAAAATAAAAAAATGGTAGGAAGTATTTCATTCAATTTCTATTGAGAAATTAATTTCCAAATAAATTTCAAATAGAATTTGATATGGGTCAATGCAAATAGATTTAATGAATCTAAATCCAAAAATTTCTAAGAAGCCTAAATAAAGTAAGAGCTCTGGTCCATGTCTATGTTCTCTTCAACCATTGGCCTAGCCATAATGTATACGGAAGAGATATCTCGAAGACGACCTTCGGTCACTCTTCTCATGACATATGGCAGAAGTTCAACCTTGACAAATGTCATTTATTTATGATAAAGATTACGTTTTGCTTTGCTCAAAAGCTTCCTCGTAGCCCTCTTACAAAAAAACATGTAGTTTAGGCGATTACTATAAATATCCAATGATAGTATACTCTTCAAATTATATGAAACTAGCCTAAAACTAATGAAATATTTTATTCTCTCAAAGGTTCTGTGGAAGTCTAAGGAGTCTAAGTCCATTACTAACTTGAGCGTCGGAAGGCCATTGCCAGACAACAAGTCTGATCATCTTAACTCATCTTATTCGTTGTGCAGTTATCTTAATCCAGTCCAATTCAAATTTGAAGATCGAAAATTATTAAGCGTAGTACTTATCAGAATTCATATGAAAATTTTAACTATTTTTATAGAATTAGTTTAGATTTGACTAATTTTATGAATTTAATAAATTAAAATTTCAAATGAATTTTTATTTAACGAATTTAAGATTTACAAATGAAAATTTGTGAAATCTAGCATAGGTAGTGTAAATTTTGGGTGTTAAAAGTGTGCAGCTTCTTGTGGGCAAACTAAAAATTAAATAGATATGCTAAAAATTCAGCAGCCAATGAGATGAAACCCCAACTTGCCAAAAGGAATCCAATTCTATCCTCCTCCCAGATACTTACAAGACTGCAGATATCATGATTGATCTAAACCATGCACAAAACTTATCATGTAAAAGCTCATCTCTCAAATTGCAATCAAGCTAAATTTAGTGTGAAATTTAGGCTAAAACACCATTTTTTTACTTAACTAAAAAATACTTCAATCTATCACACTAAAATATTCTTTGAAATATTCTCTTTTACAATATTTTATTCAAAAAGAATACAAATTAAATAAATTTTATCAACATTCTTACTAAACTATATATATATATATATATATATATATATATCACACCAAATTAGTTTGGTGTGGTGAATAGTATCACACCAAATTGATTTGGTGTGGTGAATAGTATCACATCAATTTGGTGTAGTGTTTTACTACGGAGTTGAAATGAATTTACACTATATTCCTGCACCAATTTAGTGTTTTGATAGGTTTGAGATGCTTTTAAGATAGTAAAATTCAAAAGCTTGTCAGGTCTGTTATCTCTACTCTGTACAGGTACTCTGAGGGTTTAAGTGTGCAATTAATGTTATTCTTGGAAAGGAGTTTTGCTATTTCTAGCGGGTGCTTTAGGGGTTCTGGTTTTTCTTTTGCTTTGGTGAATTACATTTCGAATGACCTAATATGGTTTCGTAGTTATTTCTTCAGCCACAGTTGTAAGTACTTTTTTTTTCTAATCCAAATCTGAGTTCTTATTTTGATGTTTGTAATGTAAGTAGCAATTGTATTATGTTTATTGTTTACTACAGAGCCTCTATATACGCTCAAGATTGACCATAAATTCTAATCAAGTCTACAAAATTGGTATGGCGAAAATTAATTCTTGCCTTGTATAGTTAAAAGACTGCAAATGACATAATCAAACCTTCCTTTCTTCTTCTAAACTGCGATGCTAACCAGTCCCTTCATCTGAGAACCTCGTATGGGGAACCCTCTGGCATCATCGCATAAGTTCTTATTTCAGGGTGGGATTTTCAAGTAGATGTTTGGGAGGAAGGGATGTTTTCTCATCTTCCCAATATGAGGTTTTCAGATGAAAGTACTTGTTAGCATCTCAGTTGAGAAGAAGAAAGTGCAAGTTTGGTTATGTCATTAGCGGTCTTTTAACTATTCAAGGCAAGAATTAACTTTCCTCAGGAATTATGGTCAATTTTGAGCATATATAAACAAGAAACATAATGCAATTGCTATTTACATTACATTACAAACATCAAATAAGAATCACAGATTTGGATTAGAAAAAAAAAAACTTACAGCTGTGGCTGAAGAAATAGCTATGAGGCCATATTTGGTCATGCCAAACATAATTCTCCAAAGCAAACGAAAAATAAAAATCCCGGAAGCACCAATTAGAAATAGCGAATTCCGTACCTGGACAGAGTAGAGATAACAGGCTTTTGAATTTTACTATTCTATGAATTTTACTTTTGCAATTGTTCAATATAATTGATAAAAACAAAGGGCACATTCGTCAACAATTTTTTTATTCTACAACAAAAACCAAGAATGCGATTCAACTATTTGCAGAATGACTTTTCACATTTCGTTCTAGATTTTGACCTCTCTGATCCATCTGCATGCAATAGAAAATTGAATGCCCTATGGTGCTATGCTCAAGTGGAGTTACAGTTGGCCAGTAAGTGGATATGACACATCAATCAACAGATGTATCAATCATCAGATACTTCCAATTTGAGGTCCTTTTTGAGTGGAATACTCTCCTCTCCAAGGAGGAGTGACCTGCATAAAAACTATACCGCATGAAGAAATACATCAGAGCCCAGATCTGGTGTATCAATGCAGGTTTCACAATGATAAAAGTGATCCACCTTCACTTTAGAAGGAAAAAAAAGCCTATGCTAAAATGTTTAAAGCTTTTCTGTTTTCAGAACATCATATATTTCTTAAAAAATATAAACTGAATCCCACTTTTCTTTATTGATTCTCACTTTACTTCGATTAATGACGCAGGAAAGAATGTAAAGAAAATTACAGAGACGTATAAAACGGCTGAAAATTGAAGTATCTCTGAATTAAGTCTAATCTGTCTTAAAAGATCCCTAATAACACCTATTTATAGTAGAAAAAATCACAAACCTAAACAACAAAAGAAACATAAAGAAAATTCAAAAAAACATTACTCGCCAAAGAAGCAAAAACCGAAAAACACTAATTTGGGGGCCGAAACGATGGAATTTGGCTGAAATCCGACGGACTTCACAAGCAAACCTGGTGATTTTGAATCGCAGGCCTGTTTCCGATAAGAAACCTCACAAAAATCATCACAATCCGACACTTCAAACCTTGGCCGCAACTCGGCCGCAAAATTGACGAACGGGCCTAAATGCTGAATTGGGCCTCCGCGACTTCATCCGCATCAATTAAACACCCGTTTTATCTATGAATCAAACCAAATTGCAAGATTCGACTATAATTCTAATAGCTGTGGGATCCATGATCACACTCTAAGAGTCTCACTCTGACCTCACATCTATATTGGTTGCCA
>CAOJBK012036603.1:0-14589 GCA_948294925.1 Codiaeum variegatum
TAAATCTCCTTTAGAAGCCTTCCTTGACTTGTTTTTCGTCACTTCCGGTCTATTTCTCCAGCCTCCAAAACACCCAAGCCTCCCTTTCTCAAATAAATTATGTCCTTTTATAGTTATTTAAGGCTTATTAGGGTTTAGATAGGTGCAAGCACAGATTGGCCAATTTATGCCACGTCAGCATAAGTTAAATTGGTACCCAAAATCAGATGTCTGACTTTCGAGCAAGTTTTGGATATCTAAATGAAGGAATTAGACTTTATTGTCTTCTTTAAAGTTGTAGATATTTCTTTTATATTTCCAAATGTATCTGAATTGCCTCAATTGGAGTTATGTATCTCGAGTTATGATCAAACTACCGAGATAGGGTCAAACCAGCCAGAATTTCACAAATTGGACAGTAGCCTCCCACGGTCGGCTGGCATGGTCGTGCCAACGCTCGTGCCAGGCTACTGTCTTACCCAAATCTGTTTTCCATCCTCCCATGGCCTGTGCTGCCCTTGGCACGGCCATGCCAGCGTCCACCCACCATTTTCGCTTCGTTTTCGCGCATTTTCTTCTTCTTTCAAGTCCAGACTTCAAAATAATCCTTCCTAACCTTGGATTTCAATTAATTTCTTGAAAACAACTGAAAACACTTAGAACAAATAAATCAAAATCAATTTAAAGCACAAAATTGTCAAGAAAATGGGATATAATAATACATAATTTGTCAATTATCATGCAAGCAGTGGCTCTTCCAATTGATGCACATTCAAATATTTAGCCAAAAGTACATATTGTCTTAAGTCTTCCTCTGTTAATTGGATAAATAGAATGTGTAAGTTGTTGCCGATTTGATTGTAAATGCAGTAGATATGAATCATTTGCAATCTAATTGGGTTAATATGCCTCGTGCTCAGTTACAGAGGCTGTTGTATTTGGGTAGTAATTCCAGTTAATGATAGTTATCCTTTTATTTGGTAAAAAAAAAACTAAACCCTCTATTGTCATCTTCTCCTCCTTCCATAAAATCTTGTTTCTCCACCAAATAATATTTGCCTAAAAATGGTAGTCATTAGCACCTTCGAATTTAAGCTACATATAATGTCAACTGCTTAAAATTAATGGCGTAACCAGGAATCGTAGTCACCTTGGGCTAGATTATTAACATTCTCTTATAATGACAATAAAAAAAAGACTAATTATACATAGAAATAAAACATTTTTCTTGAAATCGATCTTCTGGATTCTTCCTTTAATAAAAACTTGAAAATTTCTAATATGAATCCGGTCCACTATGTCACCAATCAACCATGAATTTTTTTTTTACCAATTGAGATTTTATTATGAAATAGAATCAATATACAAATGACGTTCCACACTCTTTGGAGGGAACATAATCCAATTTGAGAATAAAATTCCTACATGTGCATGTGCTACAACCAAGTGAGCAAGCTCATTTGCTTTTCTATCTATCAATTTACAATAAAATTTTGGATATTCTCTCAAGTGGTCCATAGTCATTTCTATTCTAGGAATACAATCTATATATAAACTCACATTACACTCTTTAATGGATCTGATCACTATTTGACAACCCATTACAAATATACCCTTAACTAAAGTGATAGCTCGAAAAGTGTAGTAATAGAGACCCCTGCTTAGCAAAATGATCTTACATCTTTCTAACTTGAACCTAAATGCAATTCCCATCACGGAATTCATCTATAAAAAGCACAGAGTTCAGGGTGGTATACAGAGGAGGTGAAAGGGAACTTGGCCTTCTCCCTGTACCAATGTCCTTAACTTGACCCAGGTATCCTTGGATTATTCCAGCCCGTTGATGATATACTAAAAGGTAGCCATTAGATCATTCACTTTTCTTTCTATGATGTGGATGTTGATAAATTTACAAATCTAGAAATTCATTTCGGATAATTAATCACTCTCAAACTATTTCTTTTTAACTACCAAAAAGATTTGTGCCAAAATGATAGATGCCAAGAAGAACAAAAGGCCTTGGAAATGTAATGGGTCTTGAAGTACTATTTCTACATCCCCCTAACCAAATCCACCCATATTAGGATTACTCATTAAATTACTGCTTTGATAGCTATATAGAGGGCCTCGACCTCTACTTGAACAGTTGTTGTAGCTTGGAAAACTTTAGTTGCACCAAAAATAAGCTTCCCTCTTAAATCTCTGAATATGGTAGCAGCTGCAACTTTACTTGATACTCCGTTGAATGCTGCATCAACATTACATTTGAGAGTAATGGGAGGTGGAGGAATCTATATAGTCTATCTGGGTTCAGGAAGTTTAAAATGCAGTTGAGTCTTAATTCCCTGAGTTTCCAAAGCCTATAACAGAGATCTAATAGAACTGACTACCTAAAATGACCTAGGACTATCACCTTTAAAGATATGCTATTTTTTTTTACTTCTAAATTTCCCAGGTTGTTGCAATAAGCCTTTGAGCTGCATTATGTAATCCTTCTTCATTAAGAGCTTGCATTAGGTAAGTCCATTATTTTGCAATATTAAGATCAGTTTATTGATTAAATTTTAAACTCCAATCAGAGGCATAACAAGTGGCCTTGGCATGAGAGAAAAAAAGTAATGCATGTTCAATGTTTTCTACAACAGATTCACACAAGTCACAAATGTCAAAGTTCACTATTTTCCTTTTACATTGGTTATGTTTAGTGGAAAGAGCATTGTTGAAAGCTCTCCACAGAAAAGTGGTGTGTTTTAGCATAAGGTTCTTTTTCCAAATAGAATGCTAGAAAGAGTTATTGTTATTGCTTCTAAAAGAGAAAGGTTCTGATTCGCTTCCTTGGGCATTAAGAATACCATAACAAGACTTGGATGAGAATTTTCTAGATTTTGAGTGAGTCTATGCCTAAATATCTGCCTTTTCTTCACTACTAGGCTTCAAACTAAGAATATATTTCCTCTCTCTATCATTAAAAAGATTTTGTAGTAAGCTTTCTTCCCATTCCCTTCCTTTTTTAACTAGATCATTGACCCAATAAACATTAGTGCTAGTTAGCCTTGGGGAGTGAATTTTGAAATCTTCATTTGTCTTGATCTAAGGATCTCCCTAAATAGTTGTCCTTTCCTTCCTTTATCTATTTAATGGCTCCTGATTTTAGAACCTCTATTTCTTTAATAAACCCTCTCTAGGCCCATGAAGAATTGGATTTGACTTCATTATCTAGAAAGTGGGATCTTTAAAGTATAGAGCTTTATAAACTTTGCTGACCAATGTGTGATTCTCAAGAAGCCTCCATGCCTATTTACCAACCAATGACAAGTTGAACATACTAAATTCTTTAAACCCCATCCCATAGACCTTTTAGGCCTTGTTACCTTCTTCCAATTAACATAATGAATACCTCTCTTGCTTGTTAAGTCTTTCCACCATAATCTATAGATTAAAGAGTTCAGGGAATGGCAGAAGCTGCCTGTGAGCTTAAAAGTTGACATAATGTGAATTGGCAAAGCACTAGTCTCTCTTCCAGCTTAAGAGAGAAACTTATTTGTTTATGCATGGTCATCCTTTTACATAGGAAAGGAGGCGTGGTTTGGAGAATGTGTTTAATAGAACTTGGACAAGTCTCTTGCATCACCATTATGGTTCTCTCTTTTTCCAGCTTATAAGTTAACAAATCTTGTTTGTGAATACTTTGATCATTCCTCTTTGTTGCTTAAGACTTGTGTTTCTTCAGGTCCTTTACATAACCGGCAATTTGAATTTGATAATTTGTGGCATAAAGTAGCTGAATTCGATTATTTATTTTGAGATTGGTGGAATTTATGGGAGGAATCTGATTTCTTGTCTAAGGTTAATGTTATGAGTGCCTTTTTTAATAGTTGGGCAGAGAGAGTTAAATAAAAAATTTAGAAGGAATGTTAAAAAGTCCAAAAAATCAATTATAGAAGTTGGTGGGTAAGTCAGATGAGTGTTGTGACCTATAATGTTGAAAACTCTATAATTGGAGGATGAGGATGTGTTTTGAAGGAAGAGAGCTAACTATTTTAGATTAAATGTGATGACTGCAATTCTAAAATTTTTTCATTACACGACTTTGCAAAGAAAGCGAGTGAATAAGATCTCAAAATTCTAGAACTTAAAGGAGGTCTGGGTCACAGAGTTCTTTGATATTCAATAAATTGTAAATGATTATTTTGTGGACCTAGTTCGAGAAAACTCAGAGGGGTTGGTTTATTAAGGTGTGGACTATCTTATGTGATTTTAGATGATGAAAATTAGAAGTTAGCTGCCCTTTTTCTTTTGATGAATTTTCTATTTCCATAAATCAAATGCATCCTAATAAAAGTTTGTGTCCGAATGGGTTGAATCTATATTTTATCAGCATTATTTATCTCTAATATATAATGATATTATTTGAAATTCATGTTTGTGGCTTGAGTCTATGGTCTTTTCAAAGCTTTTGAATGAAACAAATATTGTTTTAATTTTGAAAGTTTATTCCCCAGCTACTATGAAAGATTTTTGTTCGATTTCTTTGTGTAATATATTATATAAAATAGTATCGAAGGTGTTAGAAAATCAATTGAAGATTGTGTTGCCTAAGATTATTTTTCAATCTCAATTGGCATTTGTTCTGAAATATCATATTTATGATAATGCAATGGTAGCTAGTGAGGCTCTTCATTAAATAAAGTGCCATAGAAATATAATGATTGGTGCGATTGCTTTGAAACTGGATATTAATAAATCTTACGATTGGATTCATTGGTCTTTTTTAGCGCATATGATGGTTAGTATGGTTTTATTATGTGTTTAAACATGTAAGGTATAACATATTAGTAAATGGTGTTGAGGTGGCTCAAATGATTCTTGAGAGGGTTTTAGATAGGGCCCTTTATCACCATACCTTTTTTATTATGTGTGAGGGATTATCAAATTTATTTTCTAAAATAGGAGTTAGAGGGATATTCATGGTTGAAATGTAAGTACAGGGGAACCTTTTATTTCTCACTCATTTTTTTTGTAGGTGATAACTTCCAATTTTATAAGGCTGCCACACTAAGGCTACTATAGTTCAACAAGTACTTCAACATTATAAAGCTATTTTTTTTTTTTGCCAGCAATGAATTTTTCAGAATCTAGGATTTATTTTAGCTCAAATGTTTGGATAAATAAATAGGCAAAGCTTAAATATATTTTTACAGCTCTCTTGTGGAGAAGTTAAAATAAATAATTGTTTGCTTTTTTGAGAGATAGCATTGGTTGAGTTAGTGGAGTTCAAAATTGTTGAAAAGAGTATGTAAAGAGATTTTGCTTAAATTTATAAAACATGCAATACCAACTAACTGTATGAGTGTCTATGCTTTACCTCTCTCATTATGTGAGGAGTTAGAATGGATGATGGATTATTTTTCTTAGGAAAGTAGTGGTGATGATAGTAGGGTATACATTGGCAGAGTGGGGATCTAAAAAATAAGTTGGTAGTTTAGGATGTAGGAAATTTTATCTCTTTAATTATGAATTACTTGCTAAGCATGGATTGTTGTTTATCACTAGACCTTATGCTCTAATTACATGCGTATTTAAACAAAACCATTGTGACTTTTTATATTTCAAGATAGGGTATAATCCAAGTTTTGCATGGAGAATAATATAGGATGCAAAGGATGTCATATCCTTAGATTATAGTTGGCATGTTAGTAATGGAGTATTTGTGAATGTTTGGTGAGATACTTAGGTTAGGAACAAGGGTCATGTGAAGTCTCCTAAAGTATTTGGGACTGAAAATTGGGTATTAGTTTACTTAATTAACTCACCAACAAAGTAATTGGATGTTTATATTTTGCATTCTTTATTTTTAGTAGAGGATGTACAAGCAAATGAAAGTATTTTTCTTGCAAATTGGAAGTGTGAAGATAGATTAGTCTAGCACTTCACTAAAAATGGCATATATTATGTTAAGTATAGCTATCAATCCCTTTGTGATATGGTTGAGCTTAACACTCAGGCAGATGCTCATAGAGGGTGGTAAAAGTAATAGAAAATTCATTTACGACATTGAAGTTTAACATATTTATTGTGCCTTCGTAATAATATTTTTCCTTTAAATGTTTGTTTACAAAGTAGAGTAGAGGTTCCTTTGCCATGTCAATTTTGTAATAACAATATTGAGACACCTTAGCATATGTTATATAATTATGGTTATGCAAAGGAGTGGTGGAGTCAAGTTGGAGTTGATGTCTTCAGTCTATAAATGATGATTTGATTGATTTAATTGTTGATAATTTTTATAACTATTAGACTCTATTTTGTCTTATATTGTAGAATATTTTATGCCAAAGGAATAATGGATTATAGGGCTAACAATTTCTTCAATTGGATGTAGAGGTATCATTTTTTGAAGTTAGTCCATTTAAGATTGAAATTAAATGGGCGAAGAGAGCAAAAAGAAGAGTTTGGGAAGTGATGGGTAGAGTAGAAAAAATTTATCACTTCCCCATATGTAATGGCCTTGGGAGTAGAAGTCCTTAGCCAGTGACCATAAGTCTAAAAATTATCTAATGGCTTGGAGAGGTCAAGAAATTGTGGAAAGTAAGCCATTAAGAAAAGTTGAACGACCCATATAGGGTCATAGAGAGAAGAAAAGGAAAAGTAGTTAGGACCATTAAGAAAAGAATAGATGCTCCTATATATATGAGCAATGATATAGGATCCCAAATCATATTTTTTGCTGAGGCTAGAGCCTTGGCAAGTTTGAGGTGTTCTTTTATGACTTTCATAGAGGTTGTGGAGAAAATGAACTTGCTAAACCAATGTAGGAAGAAATTTAGATGTGGGAATGTTGGTCCTATTTCGGTCATAAAAGTTTTGATAAAAATTTGGTCCTTATCAAAGGAAATGGTAAAAGAATTGTCAAAGGAGATGAGAGGGTCTACGGTTTCTCGAGAAATATAGATTTATAGGATAAGTGCTAAATCTAAAAGAGTTATTGACATAAAATTGAAATTGAAATAAAAACATTGCTTTAGGTCTACCAAAATACTAAAGAGGAGAGGAGCAAAGGTCTATTTAGGGGAAAAGGATTAACACAAAGGTTTAAAAGCTTAACTATACCACTAGGGACCTAAGTTGCACCAAAATCCTTTCTCATTTGCTTATACCATGATTCGTAATTCCTACTTTGAAGGGGCAAGGAATGAATCATTAGAGGACAGTCTAGGGAGGAAATAGTGTTAAAAGTAAAAAAAAAAATATTAGGAAGGGTTTGCTTCATTGAACAACAATTCAAACATAAAATTAGGGATGATGTAACACCTAAGACCTAATGTGTAACCATAAGAATAAGGGATAACTACCTGGCTGTTGACCTCATCACACCTAGAGAGATCCTAATGGTCCTCTATGAACACTTAATTTTGCACCTTCAGAATTGCCGGTTGCCTCATGACTCTCAAAGTTTTGGGAGCTAGGTCAAAGAGTAGCACCCCTTGTTGCATCCGGGGCAGCCCCCGAGATGAAAATTTTAAAATACAAGGATTACATGTAAAGTTTTACATATTTTGAAGGAAATATTCATATTTTTGTACCATTAAATCTGACCCATTAATATGAGACCAACGGTTCAAACCGAGCTCAAATTGGACTTCAAACGGACCTAGAAAATACAAAAAATTGAATTGAATCGAACCCAACCAGACCTAGAAAATCGAGCCCAATGGCCCAGGCCCAGTCACGTACGCGTCTTGAGCCAACGCATGTTTGTGTAAGTTTGCCCCCAAACGCATGTGTTTTGCCCAAAATGCACACGTTTTGCCTCCTAGGGTTTCTAGCACGAACTTCTATAAATTCAGACTTTTTAAAATAGTTCAAGGTTCCTATTTTTCTGATTTCTAGACTCACTCAAACCTATTTTCTTACCTCGAAACCCCTTTAAACACCACATGAACACTATGATTCTCTTCAATCGATCCAAATCATTAGAAACTCGCAACAGACGCTCCAATTCTTGTTAGTTCATCAGTTCAATTCCCTCAATTCTAGTTCAGACAGACAAACAACAGTGCTCTTTGAACACAACAAAGGCTCATTCCGATTTCGTCAAGCCCTCTCACCCTTCGATTTCATAGTCTCGTAAGCAAAAGGTTAAATCGGTACAATTACTGCTTTTTTTCCTTTAATCTATGAATCAATTATGTCCTTTTAATATGAATTAATACATCTGTATCCAAATTTCATTTTTCATAAAAATGATTTGTTTTAAGTCATTTAATATGAATTGAGGCAAGTTTTTATTAAAATTCCATTTTTCATAAAAGCAAATCAAACTAGGCCCCTAAAATGAATTTAGGCGAACATTTCACAATCAAAATCATTTTTTTATTAATCAAAATTTAATTGGTTAATAGCCTATTGGATAACAATTTTATTAACTAAAATTGGTTAGTTGCTGAACATTCAAACCACAAACTTGTTATCAGAACAACCCCAACCCTTCGCGAGAAGGGAGAATGATGGGGGTTTGATTCTTGTTTAAAGGGATAAGCCGACAAGTCGTTTCATGGCTTTAACTCCAAATTTGTATTTTTTTTCTTTATTTTACTTATTATTTTATTATTTTTATTCTTGTTGTTAGTTTGTTTTGTTTATTATTTGTGATCTGTCTTATTTGTGATTATTTTTATGTTATTGCTATCAGTTATATATAGATCTATATTGGGGAAAGTGTGTGCCTCCCAGAACATAAGACTATAGAGGAGATCCCCTAGTTTTATCATTTTTTGTAATGTAATTTAATCTTTAATCGCTTTCTTTGGGGATGTGTGCCTTCCCTAAAACTTGAAGTGGGCCAGAGGAAGGACCCCTGATTTATTTATTAATTTTTACCACTTTATGTGATTATCATATGCATTATAGCTTGTCCATGCATCATATTTTCCATGATATATGCTCATGCATCACATGATATGCCATGCATACACGAAATTATGATTTTAACAAAAATTATTTTGTTTTAAGCCAAAAAGTTATTATTTAACATGGTCAAAACTATTTTTCATATAAAAATTATTTTTTATCAGATCACGAATCGCTGAATCCTCTTTGGTTCAAGGCTAAACTTTTCTAAATTAGGCAAATTATTTAGAATTTTCCTAAAAATGGAGTTAACTCAAAATGGTTTCTTAATCACCATGGAAAATCCTTTTTCTTAAAGATTACGTGGCGACTCTGTACACTAAACACACCACATGTACCCAATGAACACATGTGGATGCTCAAATGTAGGACCCGACCACAATCCGTGATGCCACGCGTAGTCCAACCCCTTGTGGTTGGTTTCCTTCGAGCTGCAATCTCGAAGGCACGCTGGGGAAATCCCGCAAGCTGCTCAAACAAGGCCTCACCGTTGGCGAATCCACTAGGGACATTTGGAAAACTGATAAAAACTAAGTGGATTATTTTTTAATAAAGCAATCTTTTGGCTTAAGACTGTGTGAAAGTAGGTTTCATGGATCACTTCACAAGATCCCCTATTTTAGGAAAACTCAGATAGAGAGTAACATCGAGTGAGTTTCCCTCCTTGAGACTGCTTTACTAATAGTGAAATCATTCCGATCCTGTCAGTTGGGATAACAAGGTCGCACATACCGCCGAACCCACATGGATCTCTTTGATTCACATGTGGTTAGGTATATCGCACATCTAGTTTTTAGGGAACCTATAACCCACCAAGCTATTATGTAATGATTAGGTTGACCCAAGGTCCTGTTGACCCTAATAACTTTTATATTACTATCATCATGAAACCTTTTTCATTCATGCGTACATGTATGCGTGCATCACAACATCCAAAAAATTGAAGTTGGATAAAGTGTACCTGTTCCAGACAAAATCCAATCCTTTAAACAATTACCCTCTTTACTTGCTTGCTGATGGATTTACCTTTCTGTTCAAAGAGTTAATACTCAATTCTTTTTTCCTTTCCCAAAGGTCACCATGTCTGCCAAAGATATCCTAGCTCCTCCCAACCTTGCTGCTGATGCCACTGCACCCAATGCTACCATTGCTGCTCCACCCGATGACATTGCCACCATGCTCACCAAAATCATGAAAAGGAAAGAGGAAGCCATAAAGACTCAGTAGGAGACCCTCTCTGCCATGCTGTAAGCCCAAGAGAAGACTATTTTGGGCAAGGTTCAAGCCATGTTGTCACAATTTGGGGTTCAACCTAACAACCATACTTCCTCCTCCAATTCTAGGAAAGACCCTATGGTTGATGAAGTCATTGTCCTGAATCCACCCACTGGCCATACAAATAGCACCCGGCTACCCCTACTATGGATCCTTTCCAAAAAAGGGTTGAAGGTCATGCACTCCTCAAGACTATGGCTGAAAAGTATGAGGAAATGGAGAAGACTTTGAAAGCTCTATAAAAGAAAGAGAATATCCTTAATATGAAGGCATTGAGTCCCTTCCCCAATGCCAGGCTTCTGTCGAAGTTTTAAATGTCAAACTTTGAGAAGTTTGATGGTACTACCTTCCCCAACACTCACCTCAAAATTTATGATGGTACTTTGCACCCTTTGGGCATGGAAGGCGAGCTCCTTATTCAACTTTCCCAATAGTCGCTTACTGGTGTAGCTCTGTCATGGTTTATTCAGTTAGGCAATTCTAAGAAACTAACCTGGGAGTCAATTTATACTGAATTTATAAAACAATATTCATATAATCAAGAAGTTGATGATAAAGAAGATATCTAGAGACTACTAAATAATAACCTAAAGAAACCTTCTCTGCTTTTATTACTAGATGAAGGAAGAACGCCACCTAAATGGTGAACAGGCCAACAGAACCTAAGCTAATGACATAGTTGAAAAAAATTTGCTACATATGTTTCAAGACAAAATGATAACATAATTCTTCCCTGACTTCAAAGTCTGGATTCATGTTGGCATATGCCTTGAAGATGGGTTTGACTCTGGTCTTATTAAGGATGAAACTCAGGGCTCATCCTCCCACTTGAAGAAAACCAATACTACCCAGAAAGAGGGTGGAGTTAATGCAATATCAGTCTGTAAACCTCTTCAAATACAACGAAGGGAATTCACCAACTTAATGGGATTAACATTGACCTATCTCCTGAAATAGTGTTTAGAGAAGGGTGCCTTACAACTGTTGAAGCTTAAGCCTATTCCTAATCTGTTGCTAAAGAACTTAAATATGAATGAAAGGTGCAACTATCACCAAGGTCCAGGCTACAAAACTGATGATTGTAAGGCCCTTTGCCAAAAAATACAAGACTTCATCGATGTTAAGGAAATATTATTGCCTACTATAAATATTGGCACAAATCCCCTCCCAGAGAACAACATGAATGCAATACTGAATGAATTTAAGGAAGGAGATTCTAGGCACCTTATCACTGATGATGTGCTCTTGAATAATTATCACTACACTGGAAGAGACCAATCTTCCTTAGAAAGGTCTCTCTCCCTAAATTGCTCACTAATAATTGGCCAACCTTCCTTAGGAAGGTCAATCCACAATGATTACTACTGTGTCATCATTGACCTAAGACATTTGGGTGAAGAGATAGATGTTATTACCAGAAGTGGCAAAATCACTCAAGCGTCTGTTATAATTCCATCTACTAGATAACTAGTGACTCAATCCAAAGGGACTTCTAACCCTAAAGAGGATCCCATTCTTAAAAAACTTAAGAAAACATAAGCAAGCATTTCTATTTGGAGTCTGCTCATGTCTTCTTACCCTCATCCCTAAGCTTTTTGCAAGGTGTTGAGTTAATGCCAGACTCCAACAGACATTTCTCCTGAAACTCTGGTTACTTCCATTATAAGTGCCACTAAAGGTTCATCCATTTCTTTCTCTGACATTGAGATCCCGCTCGGGAGACCACACAATGATGCCCTCTACATACCATCATCACAAGGGAGAAAACTGTCCCAATGACCTTGGTTGATAATGAGTTTGCACTCAATATATGCACGCTAAAAGTTGCAAGCTGCCTGGGGTTAAGTGCTACTGATTTCACCCCTTCTAACCAAATTGTACAGGCTTATGATAACTCTAAGAGAGAAGTTCTAGGAGTGGCGACTCTGACCATCACTATGGGCCCAACCAGCTTCAAAATACCATTTTAAGTCATTGATGTACCATCATGCTTCAATTTTCTTTTAGGGCCTTGGATTCATCAAGCCAAAGTTATGCCTTCAACTCTATATTAAAGAGTCAAGTTCCCATTGAAAAATAGCATTGTTACTATCAAGGAAGACTTTTCTAGAAAATCTGAGGTCCCAAACACTGTTCTTATCTTAGAAATCCAGCTTGAGTTGTCAGCATATCCTTTTTTCAACTTCTCATTTGTTTAATTCATCCATACCACTGAGAATTTGATAGAGCCAATTGACCTAGATTTTGATCCATATTGCAACCCAATGATTGGAAACATTATGAAGCATATGGCCTACTTCCCTAGTTTAGGCCTTGGAAAAAATCAACAGGGAGTTGAGTCCTTCAACGAATTCAAGTTTTCCACTCCTCCTTTTGGCCTGGGTCATTACCCAACAGATGATGAGATTGAGGAAAAGAAAGCCAAAGCCAAAGAAAGGTCTACCATTACTAATCAAGGGGAAGAAGCTAACATCCTCATGATGCCATACTTCAAGACATTAAATGGTCACTTTGTCAAAGAGGGTGAGACAATTCCTTATTGTGCATTCCTTGAGCCTTAGAACTACCCTGTGACTGACATTAGAATTCTTGGATTTGAGCTGTTTTATGATGTAAAGCTGATTACTAAAGTTGCCAGCTGATATACTTCTTGGATAATGACTATGAAGAGAACATGGAAGTAAACCTCTTTGGTGACATAGTTGTTCTCACTGATAAAGAGGAGAAATCTGACGTCTTCGCTCTGATTAAGCTTTCCAATGGAAAGCTAAGGAATTAGCATTTTGACAACAAACCTATCATAAGAAAGAATAAGTCAAAGATGATGGATTCTTACTCCATCATCCTTTGACTTACTTGACTTGATTAATAATCAATTAATCAAAGTGATTAGGATAAGTAATTAGTAGGAATCATCTTTGCCTATAATTAATCACATCTTATGTAGATTAATTATTATTAACCATAGTCCATATCAATTTAGTCATGCCCATTTGTATCCAATACAAACTATGACATAATTGAATAAATCCTATAATAAATTAGACTTCAAGATATGCTAGGATCTTTTGTAAATTTAATTACAAGTCTAACCCAATGTAAGTTAATAATTAATTAAATTTTTAATCAATTATCAACATGATTAAAAACCAAGCTAAAGGATACACTTTATGGTGTGTGACTTGCTAGGTTTATGTTCTAATTAGCAATGGGATAAAGAAAACTCTTTTCCTCACACCAAGTATGTAATCCACAGTTCATACTTAGTCCCATAAATCGTGAGTGACATCTAGCATAACATATCATGACTACCTAATTAGAAATGAATGTTAGTGATAAATCCTTGACATTTCATGGACCTCTTGATTATAATTACCATGCACTCAAATCCCTTCATTATAGATTCTCAATCTTAGCTAGGGTTATGAAAAAGTCAAATCCTATTTGCTAGATCATATGACTTATATTCGATTCTAATTCTC
This sequence comes from Codiaeum variegatum, assembly GCA_948294925.1. NCBI lineage: Eukaryota > Viridiplantae > Streptophyta > Magnoliopsida > Malpighiales > Euphorbiaceae > Codiaeum > Codiaeum variegatum. The sequence continues at coordinate 13,647 of CAOJBK012036603.1, forward strand.
GATAAATCGATTCCAACTAGAAACTCTTTCTAATGTATCTTTACTACCTTAGCCAAGGATTTGTGAATTGAGAACAACCAGAAGTCATAGATTCCTTCCTTGCTTATCCAAGTTAATGAATTCTATCTTGAAGATCACTTATCTCAACATACCGTTAATTATGGCCACCACATGCCATATACCAACACTTGATTAGCATCAGTATGTAAGGAGTAACAAACCATAGCCACCAATATGTTAGATAATATGTCACCTCAAGTCTAAAAATTATATGCACAATTACAATCTACATGATCAGACATTAACTAGTGGATAAAACCCATGTGTCTATCATCTAATGTCACTATTTGACTTACTCATCTCATGAGTGTCCACATGTTGTCATGACATCACATGTCTGTAGTGTGAGACTCACTACCTCCATACCAACAAATATCTCATACTTGTCATGGAAGACAACCGAGGTGACGGTCTCTTTGGATTAATGACGTTCCTACTAATAATCCTATGACCATGAACTATCTTTAAAGTCTATGACAAGAAGAATCTGTCTCAAAATTCTCAAACTCTTTGAGAATATATTCTCTTACATAGAACTTAAGGAACATATATATGTAATACACTGAAATGAAACTAATCATTAAACGAAAACATATTTATCAATTTCCATTAATGGATGAAGAATATATATATATATATATATAGTACAGACTCTAGGGCATAGACTACTGACAGCCTCAACCAACGATCATTGGGAAGAACTTGTCTTTCCTGACGAAGACATTCTTTTCCTTCTAACTGAAACATGGAAACTGTATTTTGATGGAGCTGCAAATCACAAAGGTTATGGTGCCAGATTGGTGTTCCTTACACCTACCGGTGAAAGGTTACCTCTAGCAATCAAACTAGATTTTGAGATAACCAACAATGAAGTCGAATATGA
>CAOJBK012037025.1:0-11829 GCA_948294925.1 Codiaeum variegatum
AACCACACCGTATTATTAGTTGCAGCAGTAGTAGAAGAATGTTGACGTTTTGAGTTATAGGTTGCTGTCAAAGAGGATAGCTGCTGATATGCAGCAATGAAAACATCCAGTGGAGAATTGTGCATCTGCTGCCAAACCAAGCAATTTCTTGCATACCACATATGCCATAAAATAAGAGCAGCAAGCTAGACCTCTTCCACAGAGAATGTTCTAGAAAGAACAACCCACCAGGATTGAAAATCAAAGCCCAATGCTTCAACATTGCCAACACCAAAGATTTTCCACACTTCCCGTACTCCAGAACAAGAAATAAGTGCATGATGGATATCTTCTTTTTCATTATGGCAAACTGGGCATATGAAATCATCAATAATGTGCTTGATTTTCAAGGTAGAAACATTAGGTAGAACATTAAAACCACATCGCTATAAAAAATTCCTTACTTTCTTAGGAATTTTTAATTTCCATAGTTTCTGCCAATCAAAATTAGTTGTTGCATTCACATTATCAAGATATCCAAAACTTCTTCATACACTGTCTCCAATAATCATCTTGTTGTTTATATAGCACTTCCAATCTTCTCTTCAATTCCATATAACTATATTGAATCCTCATCCCTCTTTGATTTCAATAACCACAACTGCCCTTTAATCAAATCATCAATGTCAGCTTTAAATTTCTAACGAACAATGTTACCCCATTCCATCAACTCCTTACCATAATTCTTAATCTGATCAATGATCTTCATACCATTATATTTCAACCATGCTTAAGAGACAACAACATCACAATTATCTTCTCACAATCAAGCATTTTTGAATTTGAAACGTTGATTGCTAACATGATAGTTATCTATAAATTTTACGAGTAAGGCTATATGGTTAGAAGAAGATGAATCAAGATTAAGAATAACATCTTTTGAAAAGTAATTAATCCATGTAAGCGATGCACAAGCTCTATCTAACCGTTCTTGCACCAACATACCAGATTCCCTACCCTTTTCCCAAGTATAACAGTAACCTTTCATACCTAAATCATGCAGCCCATAATCAATTAAAGCTTGACAAAAGCCTCTAATAAGATAGTTAGAACGTATAGGGCCTCCCTTTTTCTCCTCTTAGAACATTAAATCATTATAATCTCCAATGTAACACCATGGCAATGAAGTATCTCGACTCAGACTTCGTAACAGATCCCATGATTCCCTTATTCTAGTGCTTTCAGAACAGCCATAGAAACATGTTAATTGCCATGGATTAATCTCAAGCAAAGTTATTCAAAGGTTAATATGATTCCTTGAATAACTAATCAGGTTTACTATCGACGAAAATTTCCACATAAACGTGAGGCCACCACCATTATTCACACAATCAACATAAAAGAGACCTTCATACTGCAATAAGTGTTTAACGCTACGCCTAACAACCTTAACCTCCATTAAAAAGATAAAATCGGGCTTATATTTGGAGACATACTCCTTCAATTCATGAATTGTTTGTGGGCAGCCTATACCATAACAATTCCAACTTAAGATCCTCATTTTCATTCACGGGTCTGGTTTAATCTAGAACCCATTACTTGGACAAATTTTGAAGTTTTTGGGCCACTTACAAGGTCTCCTCCTCTATCCCATTAGGAATCTTATTTTCTTTGTCTACTCCCTTCTTAAAATGTTTATGTTTCGAGTCAATAAATTACCACCCCCTCTAACTGCTCTTGTTCCTGCAAATTTAAACTTTGTGTCTTATCCACATCAGCCACTGAAGATATGTTAGAAATAACCGTATTTTCCCAATCCAGATGAACTGCCCTTCTCCAACTGATTAGGAGTCGTTGTAACAGTTACATGATCAACTGCCATGGTATCAAAAATCCCTAGATTACCCTCTTCATCCTAATTTGTCGTTGATGTTCGTAACCATCTCTCACCATGCAATGCCATATTCCTGCGAGACGAAGCCTTCAACCACGAACCATATGGACGTATACTGTTCTTGTTACCAGTTGCAAATAACTTCAAACAGAACATATCAGTATGCCCAAGTACCCCACAGAAAAAACAACAAGCACGTAATCGCTCATCCTTAAAGTTTACCCAAACCCAATCATAACATGTCTTATTGATTTTCATTTTATGTTTAAGGGGTTTAGTAACATCAATGGAAACTTTAATTCTCATGAACATTCACAACGCCCCTGAGAAATTATTTGGATCCATTTCCACAAAAGAATCCAGAAAATTAGCAATATCTTTACCCACTTTTTCAGACATAAATCCACTTGGAACATCAAATACTTGTAACCAAAAAGCAATTGTGTTTAATGGAACAGTAGAAGGATTAACACCATTTTTAACCTTTCCAAAATCAATAAATTACTTTCATAAGACCAAGGACCACTTGACAATATCCTATCCATATCCATTTCATGATAACATTGAAACATGAAAAGATTTAGACCCAATTCCTTTATCTTGACTCCCTTCACCGGACGCCATGTCGTTGTTAGTGTACTCTTCATGAAGAGGAATTTCACCATTTTATCAGTCAAGAATCTTCCAATTAATGTCCAACGAAGTTCATCTTCATTTTCATAAGAGTCTAGACCATTCTATATTCCTCCTCTTCGTAATTCTAGAACACATATCTTCCAAAGAGGAAGGAACAATACTAGACCATATATTCATAAACTAGAACAAAAAAAGACAGAAATATAGGTAGCAATAGTAGAAATCAAAGATGAAAGAAGAACAAACTTGCAAAAAAAGCAAGGGAAAGCAGGCTTGTCATTAGACAAGAGATATATTCATATTTTTAATTAAACAACAGTTTCTAATTTTTTTAAAAAATCATGTAGAGTCTCTACTAAAAAGTATATTTGAAAAAATAATCGATGCAAAATAATAAAGATTAATTAATTAAAAGAAATATAAACATGCCTAACAAATATTCTAAATGCACAAATTATAAGACAATCTTCTTAAAATTACTAGCAAGCCTCTTTAAATAAAAAATTTTAATTTATTCTAAAATAAGCTATCAAAACTAGTTATGGTACTAATCATTTAGTAAACAATCAAAATAAATGATGGTACTAATTACATCCCTTAAAAAAAAGTTTTCTCAAACTATTCCAATAAAGAAAAATCAAAATTGATTAAGATGCTAACTACATGGGAAAAGACTTTGTATGTAATTTTTCAATCCAATTTTTTCTTTATCACGTGTATTTTTTTTGTGTACTTGCAAGTTAATATCCAAATTAGTTTCCCTGCAAAATACTTTTTTATATACTTTCTCTGCAAAATACATTAAAAACACTCTGAAATGTTATATTGTATTCCTAAACTTTATTTGTATTTTATTAAGAATTTATCATTTTTTTTATATTTTATTAAACTTTTTAACATCTATTTTATATTTTATTGATTCAGTTATCATTTATTTTATATTTTATTATCTTTTAATTTTTAAACTCTAATTGCATTTTATCATTTATTTTATTATTTTAAATAAAAAATTAATAAAACATAAAATAAGTGGTAAAAGACTCAATAAAACACAATTGATATTTAGGGGTTCAATATAATAAGACATTAAAATTTGTATTTTACCCTAGTTTCTCATTTCATATTTTCTTTATTTCTTATTCATAATTTTTAGAGTGGTGATGAATTATGAGTTCAATCAATAATGAATTTAGAACTTGAGATCGGACTTGAGATGATGAAACTATAGGCTTACAACATAAAATATGGTCAAAAGGGCTAGACATTTGGCCTGACAAAAAACCACCGATGCTCAAACTAGTAACCAACCACGTAATGGATTCTAGATGATCGTTTGAATCACTAAGAATGGAGGTCTTTCAAAAAATAAACAAAATAGTAACTAGATTTTTTTAATTAGGAAAAAGTTATCTTTGCTTTGTAGAAGATGAATGCTTTATTAAAGGTCTCAAGCCGTGTTGACATGACCATTTGATTGACCATAATTAATTGTCTTGTTGTAAGGCGGTGGATGGGGTCCTTTGTTCATGGCAGAGGTTTATTGGTGCAAAGGATGAATATATCCTCTTTTGTCTCAACATGGTGCTTAGAACTAAACGATTATTGGCTAAAGCTAGAGTGTTGGGGTCATCTTTCCGTAGCAAGATAGTTGTCTCATTTTGTTTGGTATGTGAGGAACCTTTTTGGAGTCTAAAGTCTTCCCTTACAGTCACTTCACTTGTAGTGTTCAAATATAGCAGTGTTTCAATATAGAACCTCTATCATGGACTTTTGTTTTGAGGCCCTCTAGGTGATTGAAGTTCGAGCAGTGATGATGGGATTTGAATTTGATAAGGCCAGGAACTTGGCTCACCATCAAGTCATCCCTACACTACGTTAAAGGGAAAGGGGAGTTGGGATAACCCAAGTAGCTCTGAGCATCCCCAGGGCCATCTAGGATAGACTGAGGCAAAGTTTGAGGCATAAGAGAAAATAATCTTACCAAACCTGTTTCTCTTCCTAAGGTGACACTTTCCATCGACTCCAAATATTATATAAAGTCTATGAATGGGTTAGATTAATCATTTTCAACTCTAAAACATACTATTAAAATCCTATAATCATTCAACTCTGGTTGCAGTTGTACCACCCTGGAATGACGGTCGACGACCTATATCTCCATTTGTGTGATAGCATATATACCACCTACTTAGGAATCTTTACTGACGACATCACCTATATCTAGAGAAAGGAGGCATCTATCCCTCCTTTAATAAATATGGTCGATGACAATTCCAGTCACTTTTCGGAGGTTATTTTTTTTTTTAGTTTAGCTTTCTTTTATTTGCATATTTTTTTCAACTTATCCTTTTGCTTTCCTAAAGTCAGAAAAATACTAAAAATATTATACTATTTGGGTCAAAAAACTTTGTAATAGAAAAAGTTTTTTTTTTAAAAAAAGAAAAAGAAATTTCTTATTCCTGTGTAGAATATGTCAACCAAGCTTGTAAAGGACCCATGTTAAACATTCAAAAGACCATTTTTAGCCCTAACTGAAACATTCAAATCAGCTCAGACATGAACATATTTTTTACGCACCTAGTTAGACCTATTTCTAATTGTGTAAGATGGATGGAACTTCTAAAACTCATAAAACTAAGACTTCAAAGATTGGTGACCCTTTAACTGATCACTTGGACAAAAATGTTAAGTTAAAGGAATCTCGACTATGAGAAGTGATAATTCCTAGGGGCACTTTACCCCAGCTTAAAACCAATGCTAGTGGAATAAACTATCAGACTGAGGGAAATGAATATATCGGTGAGATTATGCTTCCTAGATTGATGACTCTGACCCATGCCAATATCACGACTATTGGAGAAATAGTAGCCCAGGCTAAGATGGATATGTACCTGGGATGATGAACCAAAGAGCTTAAGAAATTCCCTTTGTGGTATATAGATAGATTTGCCGGTCCTTCTTAGGCACAAGTTTACTAAAAAAAAGGAGGAAAGGTCAGGAAATTCTTCAATTCTTCATATGAATGATGGCATTCTTCTATCCATTTAAACTCCTTCAATCCCTTCAGAGTTTTAAAAAGGGTTGTCACCTCCTATCTGAGCACAATATAAATCTCCTAAGAGATGTTATCCTTCCATTAAGCCTTTACATGTCCCTTATATCCTAAAAAGGCCTTATTTCAAGGATTGCCTTTATTTGCCTCTATTCTCCTTTCTGCTGGGATCCCAAAAACACATCTTTTCAGGTTAAGATTAAGGTTGCCAATCTGTAAGATCCTTAACACCATCTCAATATCTTTGGGATGATCTTCTGCTCTTTTTCTTTTGATGATCATGTTGTCCATATAGACCTCAATGGTTTTACCAATCTCATCTCTAAACATTAAGTTAACCATCCTCTGGTACGTAGCTCCTTCATTCTTGAGCCTAAATGGCATTATCCTGTAATAGTATATGCCTTGTTTTGTTATGAAAGAGGTATTTTCCTTTTCACTTGGGTACATATGTATTTGGTGGTAGCCATATTTTGCATCGAGGAAGGAATAGAGTTCATGATCGACTGTTGAGTCAACTAGCTAGTCGATGTTGTACAGAGGATATAGATCCTTTAACTATGCCTTTTTCAAGTCCATGAAGTCCACACACATCTAGTAGGATCCATTAGGCTTCTTTATAAGCACTACATTGGTGAGCCATTTAAGATATTGCACTTCCCGAATGACGTCTGCCTCTAATAACTTCTAGACTTTATTTGCTATGGCCTCCTATTTCTCTTTTGAATGCATGGTCTTCTTCTTCTAGACTAAATTATCAATTTTCAATATATGAACGATGACATCTAAATCTACCTCTATCAAATTTATTGTCTCCCAAGCAAATGCATTTGGGTTCATCCTCAATATTACCATCATTGCCACTCTGGTTTGGGAGGTGAACTCTTCACCAACCTCCAACTTGCCCCTATAAATAATTTCTTTGGATGTCTCTCCCTTGGCTCGACAAATATGGGTTGAGGTAGTATTTCTTCTAAGTCTAAATGTGTTGCCTGGTATACACCCTTCAAATCAATAAAACATATATGCTTTGCAGTCTCTTAACATCCTCTTGATATAACCACACCTCTCACTATAGGGATCTTTAAAAAAAGTGGTAGATTCTTGGGATAGACCCTGTGGCATAAAGATAGGGTCTTCCTAATAATATTTTATAGGTAAATTGGATTTCTAATACTACAAACTCCACTTTGAACTATTGTGATAGATCATAATCACCCAGTTCAACATTTAATGTGATTGATCCTTCCTACCTTACTTGGTGATTTCCTATTCCTACCAAAGGGATGACAACTAGCTTCGTATCTTTCAGGTTAAACTTCATCTTGTGAAATACTTTCATAATGGTCATATTCATTGAACTGCCATCATCCACGAGGATCCTCTTGACCCTATAATTATGGTTAAATCCCTGAATAACCAGTGCACCATTATGGAGATGCACTATATTTTTTCCATCTTCCTCTATAAAGTTCATTGTACACTAGTAAGATGTGAGCTTAGATAAGGTAGAGGTCATCCTTTTTGTATAATCGAGCACACCTTCCTAGCCACTTTCTTTCTCTATGTAGAGTTATCCCTACCTGAACTTCCTTCTAGAATGACATATGTGTCTCCTTCCACCTGTCAATCCATCCACCTAGAACGATCATCCATTCGCTTCTCTCTTTTCTCGTTTCTTACCGGTCCCCTTATTCCATGATTAATTCCTCCTTTTTTCCTGATATGGAGCATCATCGCCAGAACATCCTTCTAAACAAGTTTCTCAATCTCCCCCTTGAGATGTTTGTAATCTTTTGTGTCATATCCCTTTTCTTGATGGAGCTCGTAATATTTGTTTGCATCCCTCCTGAACTTGGATGACTCACTCATTTTAGGTGGTCACCTTGCCTCCTTTCCACTTTTCTTAATCCACATTAGGACCTTCATTCATAAAGATGTAAAAGGGGTAAAAGAACCACTATTGTTTGGCCCATATATTCTTCTTTGCCGATCGACATGCCTCTTTCCATTAGCGCTACTACTTCCACCTTCATCCTTCTTCTCTTATATTTTTATCGGGGGAGAATATAAAGCTAGAGTTCGTGCCTCCAAATTCTACAATCCATCTTCTGACTTGGTCTATGCTTCAGTTATTACCATACTTGAGTGAGGTTCCAAGGCTTCTTTGCTAAAAGTTTAGTTTGCAAGGCCTTACTAGTTTTACCACTGAGTATTGCGAGATATGCTGTGACGAACTGAAGGTTTGTTGCCTTGCTAAATTCCCTATTAAACCGATTCATAAAAATCTTGAAGGCTCTCACTCTCTTTTTTGCTTATAGTTAACAGATATGTTAAGAGTGTTACCTTAGCCCTTAGAGCAATAAATCTGATATAGAATACATTTTAGAGTTATTTGAATGAAGTAATATAGAAAGGTGATGATTCTTGGTACCAATATTAAGATACTCCATCCGAGGTGGTGGGGAAGAGCTTACAAAAGACATGGTCCTTATAAGTTTCTGAGTGGTTCTCCATCCTAAATTTTTTCACATAACTCCTTAGGCAAAAGAACCCACCATAGTTGTCTAGGTGATTTAGCTTCTCAAACCTTGAAGGATAGTCTTTCATGATGATGGACCTCGCAAGTAATGATTCCTCTAGAATGTCGAGGTCCATATCCTTCCCCTTTAGCCCCAAGGTTTTCGAGACACCCTTTACTAGATTTTTGAGTTCATTCCTTAAGGGAGAGTTTTCATCAGAGTTCTCACCCTCATCTTCCACCTTAATAATGGTCTTTCTCTTATTACATGAGGTATCACATCCTGTTCCTACTTCGCCCCTTATCGGCCCATCGTCAGCTAGCTTCACCATTCCAGCATTGTGCTCCCCTTAAGCTCGTTAATCCTGCTAGGGTATTGGTGGGATCTCGACTACATATCGTGCTTGCACTTGTGAGACATGGTTAACCTGCTGTCTCAGCTCCACCATTTGCCTTTGTAACTCCACATAAACCCCATACATCCCTCGTACAACCACTAAGTTATTAAACTTAGGAGGCCCCTATCTTAAGTTTAAATTTGCAATTCCTTTCTGGACTTGTGCTACGCCATACTCAACAGCATGGAGATTTTGTTGGCCTCCCCATAAGAGCATTTTTTTTAGGGGGGTATTCAGATCATGTTCTTTTAGGAAAAGGTTTAGGGCCAGGCTTAGATCAAAATTCCTTATTTTGCCATTGTCTTTACACAATATGAGAGGAAAAGGAGAAAAGGTACAAACTAAATCCACCAAAGTGTATTCCATGCTTACCGCACTAAAAGATGTTGCATCTTGAGACAACTTGTGGTTACACTTTGAGCCTTGTAGACGAACCTAAGATCAAACCAAAGAGCATAAGGTGATGTCTTAGAGTAAACACTCTGTTGCCTAAGTCAATAGAGAATAGAGAATAAAATAAAAAATATAGAGAGTGATTAACCTTTTCTTCTACAAATGACCAAGGTATTGATAATGAAGACTCCCAACGACTAGGGCTCCTAAATTATAGGGATATAGAGATAATGTTATGACTATTAGAAAGTATCTTTATAGTGGCATGATTCACGACTCTTAATCCAGAACATGTTAGGTGTTTAATGATTATAAGCTTGATGGATAAACCTTTTCATGGGGATGAAATGCAACTCATCCAATAAAGTATGTGGATCGAGGTGCAAGTCTCACCTCTTGGCAACTGAGGTTGCATAGAATGATCCCTCGTAAAGGGAAGACCATCATGATTGAACCATATTATCTTAAATAATAAAACTAAATCAAAATTTTAGTTTGATTCAATTTTCCCCACCTATATATGATCTTATGCATTCCTTAAAAGTTATTTATTATTGACACTAACCAATTTAAGTTATCATGTCAAGGAGTTAGGCTAAGTTTGCATATGCCCAAAGCTCTAATGAAGAGGAGAGAATTGATCATCTAAGAGAAATTATAAGCCCACACCTAATATTAAGCTTGGTATGAGCCTATCATTTAAAACTGAGAATAATACAATTGGCGTAAGTAATTGCAGGATATGAGCATCATGATATTAGTCCACTAATGATTTCACTTAAATAGTATTTAGTTGGGTTTAATGGAATGTGATACTAGTATATTTAGAATACTAGAGTCCCAAAGCCCATAATTAGGGAAAAATAGCTAAGAGGGCCTTGGATACATTAAGCCCAGAATCAGAAAACCAATAAGGTCTCTTTGATATGTTTCATTCCGAAGCACCTTCGGACCCAGGAATCAAATGAATATTCCTTTGGACACACGACATAACATTACCCAAGGACCATCTTACATACCAATTGTCCTATGACATATGTCATCTTACCAAAATGACAAGAATCCACATTGAGAATCCCACAAACACTATAAATATCCCACCATGGCACACATTCCAAGGTATGTAACATTGTTCCTAGAACTCCAAAAATTCTAATCTGTTCCAAGAAGCTCTTAAGAGCCTAAGGCATTGTTCAACCTATTTATGACTTGGGTGTCAGAGGGTCTTTGCCAAACTTAAGGCCTGATCCTTTAAGCTCATTTTTATTTATAAGTTCAATCAAGTTGAGTCTGAGGTTCAATCAAGTCCAATCCATAGTCAAGGAGATTAGAAGTTGTTAGATTCAAGGCCTATCAAATTGGCACTGTTTGTGGGAAACTCGATTAAAAAGCTTTTCTCAATCTCAAACAATTATTTTATCTTCTCTCTTTGAGGATAGTCACACTGACTTTCCTTTCTTGTTCAAAAGCTTACACTCTTTAGAAATTCCAATCATGAATGGCCTTCAAGATAATAAAAACAATTTCATTGATGGTTCACCTAGCCATCCTACTGGAAACAACACTCATAAAACTCCAGGCACAAACACCTTAACCGCTCTTGACCTTGCCACATCCTTTCAAACTTTAGCTGACCTCCTAAGGCATTCACAAGGAAACACAACATTTGCACCTCCACCCCAAGCCTTAACCAGTGCATCACCAAACATCTAGATCGAATTGCAAAATGTCTTAGCTGTATTGACTCTTCTATTACAACCCCTACAAAATCAAAGCCCGATGGGGTAGGGTATGAATGAGAATGCACCAACTGGTCCAACCAAGATAGCTAGAACCCGGTTATTTCAAACCCCCAAAGGAGGAGATAGGGACAAGCCTCAAGCGTCAACGAGCTGGATAAGGTCTAAAATAGGAGTTGTGGGAGGAAACCATGTCGATCCAAAAAGAAAGAGAGGGAAAAGCTGGTGATGGGAGAAATGTCAAGGGAGGTGAAGAGAACTAGGTGGATTCTATAGAGTCTAGGCCTGAGGGAAGAGAGAGTGAATTGCTCCAGAAGAGAGCATAGTAGAATAAGAACCTCACATAGATCTAAATCTCGGAGGAGAGAAGATAGAGAGCTTGAGGCCATGAGTCAAAACCCTTGGGATGTTAGAGAAATGGTGAAGTGGTGTATGAAAGAATTTGGAGGGAAAATGAAGTTGGGAGATAGAGACTTGACTCTTAAGCTAAAATCCCCATTCATCAGGAGGGTAGCAGAGTACCAAATGCAAGAAAATTCAAGGCCCCTAACATCACCAAATACATCTGGTCTATGGATCCAAGAACCCATATCTTGAATTATAAGCATGAAGTGAAATTAAATATAAGAGATGATGAAGTGCTCTGCTGGGATTTAAGGGGGTCATTGGATGGGGCAGCTGCCAAGTGGTACGATAGATTGAAAGAAGGGAGTATTGAGAAATTCCAGCGATCGGCAGAGAGTTTCATGAAGAAATTTGCAGTGAGAATCCCCATCAAAATGCAAACATAGGCCTTAGAGCTTTTGAAGCAAGGCCAAGATGAGTCACTGAGAGATTTCCTAGCTAGGTTTAATGCCGAAGCCTTGAAAGTAACCCAGTTAAACCAAGAAAGAGCGGTAGAAGCCTTACAGAAGTGCATCATGCACTCATACTTTTTTAAAAAATTGTCTAGAGACCCGCCAAGCAGCCTTGAGGAAGCAATGACTTTGGCTCAGAAGTACATTAGGCAAGATGATGTTTTTTAAGTAAGTCATTTAGCTCAAAAAATGTGGGGAGAAGAGGAAGGTATTCCTTCAAAGAAAAGCAAGAAGAAGGAAATAGAAGGGATAAGTAGTGCTAAGAATGTGGTTTCTCAACCAAAGGAGAATGAGAAGGAGCTCGTTAGGAGAACCTTCAATGTGATGAAGCTCACCCCTCTAAATGCAAGGTCCGAAGTG